>VDFB02270651.1:258941464-258955668 GCA_007258455.2 Sequoia sempervirens
TGATTGAGTTGGATAAAAAATTGGACATGGTGCACACTTAGACTGATGGCTCCATCATGTCAGATATTTTGCATTGACATCCTAGACTGGTCATTGTTTTATTACTAACCTTGTTTATTGTTCCAAGTGTAGGTTCATCTAAGGTGGTTCGACCCAAGCATTTGTGTGATCATTACTGTAGTACTTCACTTTTTTTTTTCCAAAGTGTTGCATGGATGAAGGCTTGGTTTTGTTACAAAATCTTGTTTTAAGATTTCATTTGATGCAAATAAATTTGTAATCAAGTTTTATGGAAGTGTTGGTGAGAGAAGATGCGTTCTCATATTTTCCTTAGTTCCTCTATAAGTCATGGATCCTTTATGGTAGATTTATCTTCCAAATTTCTTTTAGGAGGGTCCTGATCCTCATTCCTATGACAAGGAAAAATTGGGCCATGTTTTTATCTTAACTTGTGCTTTGGTAGAGGAAGCAATTGGAACAATTGTTGGTGGGAAATGGCTAACTACAATGCTCTATTTTTTGAGGTGGTGTATGTGTTCCTTTCTCACTCTATGGATATATTGTTGGAAAAAGAGATGGTTAAATTATTAGTGGAAACCTATGTTCAACCTTTCATCTTCTCCATCTCAACTTTGGAGGATGCCCTGGAAAAATACTCTGTCAACTTTTGGTGCAACTCTTATTGGTGGTATCTTTTGAAGATTGATCTAGTGAACTCGCCTGCTATCCTCTCAACTTTACTACTCATCAGGTTAGGTCTTATTGTTGAATCCCATTCCACTAACTCATTTGACTACAAAATATGATAAAAATTTCCAACGAAATATGTATAATTTGATGTATCATTGAGTTCTTGTAAAATTTGATGTGTAATTTTCAATTTTTTGAAAGTTTATCCCTGACGTTCGTCGAAATTTTGACGAACCTGGGTTTCGTCAAAATTTCGACAAACATGAAAAATAAAAAAATCAAATTGTGGAAGACATAAAGAAAAGTGAGTTCGTTGATTTATTGCGACAGTGTTTTGCTCTACTTGAGACAGTTTGTGGAGAACTAAGGACGATTTTCTTGGGAAAAATAAAAAAAAATCAAGAAGATATCGCCAAGTTGAGGTTAGTCATTGTCTTTTTGCAAAATTCAGTTGTGAAGTCAGATTTGTAGTTCCAGGTTTGAAAATCATATTTTAAAGCAACATCTCATTAGATTTCATTTTTAGAGGCTTAGGGTTTTGAGAATTTCATGTCCAGATTTTGTTGTGTGGAATCACCATAAGATCACAACCAAGGAACAAATTCTTGTGACTGTAATTATGTGATCCATAACTCTATTGGTCATGTGGCACAATTGTGCTATGACAAATATAGGATGCATTCATGTGTGACCCAAGTTTAATGTGGCTATGTTGTGATAGAAATGGAGGAACTCATATAATGTAGTTAATTTAGGTTGTATAATGTAGGTGTCAATCATCATTTGGTGCATTCAGGTTGTCTCAAGTTTAACAGATTAGGATGTAATTATAGCATGATTGAAGAGTGATTACCTCTTGTTGCAATAAAGAGCCTATAACTCTAGTTGATATGCAGATTGGTTGTGTTATATCAATTATGTAGTGCATTCAAGCACAACCCATGTTTAATGGGCTATTCTAGAGAGTGATCAAGATTTTCTAAACCTTATGAATGTTACTTAAAAGTGTATGGCTTAAACTACAAACCAAGTTTGTTACATAGTTGAATACAATCTTGGCTTACTGCAAACTATAATAATGTGATATGCTAATAACCATTATGGAAAGTATTAAAAGCAAGACCCATGATATATAGGATACATTTTCACGGTCGGAATTTACATGCCTTAATGATCAAACACAGCTTCCCACACAATCTAGGATACAATCAAGATCATACACTACAACTTGTCAAGACAACTAATTTTTCTGACCCAAGATTTAAGGTTGTTTTTTAATACCAACAAAGCATTGGTAGGAAACTGCATGATTGGGGTACAAACCCTAGGCCTGCAATAGAAACATAAACAATAACTATAATGATTAGTGAGTTGCAATACTAGAAAGATTGACGTGTAGGTAATAACAAAATCTTGCAATCTAAAGATTGTAGCCAATAACAAGCACACTATGTAGCTTGGTGAAATTGTAAATACAATCTGTTAAGAAGAATGATAGTCACTTGAGATGTGACAATCAAAAGTTGGCTTGATGACAAGATAATAAAGCTCAAACCTTGCATAGTAAAGTGGATATTTTAACAGTGAGTTTCCTTACCCCCTTGCTGACCTTAAGGGTTTTCAAATGCTTTTGGTAGTGTTAGACAAGGCAAATGCAATCAGGGAATGACTGTCCAAATGAAGTAACAGTGGTAATCATGGGTTCAATGTTTCTTCTTGGCCATTACTATTGTATAATGGAGGTAGTGGATTGCATGTTTGAGCAGTGTTTTGAGACTCATCAAAGATAGAGAATAGTGAATAATACCTTGTGGACTATGAAGTAGTGTCAATAAGGTTGAAGGATCTTAAGAACTACAATACCATGAAACAATGAATTACTATAGTAAGTAGGTGGTCTATAGCATATTTTGATTTTATAGAAGGATGCTCATGAAAGGAATCTTCAAGTGATAGTGAGTGAGTTGTTGAGATTACAAGCTGAGGGTGCAATACCAGTCTTAAGGAAGTTAGCAAAGCGGTAAATGTGCAAGAAAATCAAATCGTGCACAACAAATAATTCACAATGTTATCTTGCATAATGCCTTGAGTTTGAAGACAAAAATATCATTGTATTTTGATGAAAGTGGTGACCTTAATGGTCAATCACTAGAAACTATGATTTTAAAACATGCTATTGTGCTTATGGGCAACATTTTAAGCAAGGCGTTAGTGTGGTGGTTTGGAACAATGGAAGGTATGAAGGACTTGCTTTTATATGCATACTATCTTGAGTCTAGCTTAAAAGACACCGTTCTTAGAAGAAGATTGAAGGTGGATTATGGAACTCAAGGGTTACCATGAAAAGGATTAAAAGCAAAGACTGAGATCTATTTAAAAAGCCACAGATTATAAGATATTAAAAGTTTTTGCACAAAACCTAGTAGTTAGTTAATGAGCTCTGAGTGCCAAGGAGGTATAGTGTCTTTGGGGCGAGATTTAGGAGATCTCCACATTATCTAATTACAGGGAAATACATCATTTATTTGTTTTTTTAATTAAAATAAATAATTCTAAACCCTATATAGGATACATTGATACTTCAAAAGCCTCTGAATGAATTTGAGATTATGGAAATATATGTCAAGTAAATACCTAGATTACAAATAGTAGCGGGAACAATGTAAGATTTGTTGAGCAGAGCAGGAATGAGATGCGAAGCAATGAATCCTATGACTCCTTTCACACACATCTCCTCACCGTCCTTTGTCATTCTTTACGGAAACACTTCTCCATTTTGGCGGTCTATGCTTGAAAATAATTTTTTGAAGAAGGTTTTAGAGTATGTTTATTAAAATGAAAACTCCATTCTAGTGGGCTACGCCTGAAAATAAGATTTTGACAAAATGATTCCTTAAATGATTTATTCAAATGGATTGTGACTAAATAAATGACTAACTATTTAGTCATTTTTATTTGTGTGACTAAATAATTTTTAATCAATGACCAAACTAGTAATTTATTTACTCATTTATAGCTAAGTTACAAAAAATGAGTAGAATTTAGTCATTTTTAGTTGTTGTGACTAAAATTTTTAGTCACCTAGTCATTTATTTTCCAAATTCTACTAGTGTGTGCTTCCTTGTGTGATTAGGGCTCTCTCAATGTTGAGGGCCCTAGGGATAAGCTCATCATAAGAAGTGACACATTGCATCTTTAACTAAAAGGATAAATCTGTATTGACATTGGCAATGATGATTTTGACTCGTTGCTCCTTAGGAATGGGTCACTTGCTTACTAGCTTCGCTACCTCTATCGTTAATGAGAAAGTTTGCGATCAAGTTCAATATTCTAATTTTAAGAGTCTTAAAGGTTGGAAATCATAGTAAAATTAGAATTTAATAAGTTTTGGAATTAGCATTTTAAAGTGTTTTTTGGGGTCATTAACTTCAAACTATCTTCTCTTTTGTAGGGGTGGTTGCATGCCAAATTTTTTTGGTGTAAAATATCAGAATTATTAGATTTTGTTACCTTTCTATGAATAAAAATTATTGGAGTGTGAATTTGATATTTTTTGAAGATCTAAATAGTCAAGCTTGGTAAAGAAAAATCATGTCAGATAATTTATTAGTCCAGAACAAAATGAAGAGACACTTGATAGATTATGGGCTAGATTGAAAATAAAGGGTGATGTGAAATGTTATTGTCCTTGCAATAATTGCAAAGGCTTAAAGACGAGACAAATTTTAATCACAATAGCTGAGAAACATTGTAGGCAGCATGGTCATGTTGAAGGGGGGCATGATTATCGTCCATTGGTAAGTTGTTCATTATATGTGTTTATATTGATTAAATTTGTAAATGTTTATATCGTTTTCACATTTTATATATATATATATAATCACTTGATCATGATCATGGTTTATTTGTTTCTATCATTATTAGAAAGGTGGGGCGCCCTAGGGAAGATGATATGGATTATCACGGGCCGGAGAATGTGGTTTTGCAAGCAAACGAACATGGAGCTGTGAATATCAAAGATGAAGTTAATGATCCTATGGAAGAAGATGATCATGCGCCATAAAACACAGTTGAAGATGATGGTACGAATACATTGATCCATGACACATTTAGTGGCAGAGCTGATCATGATGATCAAGATGAATTTGATGATGTCCATGATTTACCTGTACTTGAGAAGGAATACGAGCCCCTTTATGAAGGCTCCCAAACAACTCTTCTCTCTGATGTATTGTTGTTGTTGAACTTGAAGGTTATGAATGGTTTATCAAACATAGCAATCTCATGGATGTTAAGGTAAGTCATATATGTCATCTTTTTTCATCTATTTTAATTGTTGTTAGTTCATCACTAGTAAATAAATGGTGAAATATGTACCATTAATATTCTTTATATTAACAAATTATTTTTTGTTGTAGACTAATTGGTAAATTTTTGTTACCACCATCAAATATTTTACCTCACTCATACTGAGATTTATCTTCCATTATGAAAGATATTGGAATGGACTATCAAGCAATAGATCCATGTACCAATGATCATATTATATATCACAAACAACAGGAATTTGCAACAGAATGCCCAGAATGTCATATCAGTAGATATCGAACATATCAACTAAAAAAAAAGGTGTCTCGCAAGGTTCTTTGTTATATTCCCATTATTCCACATATGCAACGATTATTTAGGTGCGGAAGCTTAGTGCAATTTATGGATTACCATGCACAAAATAGAAGTGGAGATGACATTCTTCGAATGCTTGTGGATGGTTTTTCATTTAGGGACATGGAGGAAAAATGGCCACACTTTAAAGAAGAACCTCGTAATCTCAGGCTTACATTGAGAGTGGATGGTGTCAATCCATTTGGAGAGCTGAGATCTATTTACTCAGTGTGGCCTATTTTTGTTATCAACAATAACATGCCTCCATGGATGTCAATAAAGAGGGAGCACATAATGTTGTCAATGATTGTTCCAGGTATTTGTTTACATCAATTTTCTTTAACGTAGTAGCATCTCATTTGTCTTATTTGTTGCATAATGACATATTTTTTTCATTCAATAGTCATGTACATTAATTTATATATATTGCAGTAGAATGGTTATAATAATTATGTAATGTTTATGTTCATTCAACTAGGTGATACCAAGTTAAATATATGAGATGTATATTGAGCCTCTTATCGATGAGTTACTAAAGAAGTTATGGAATGAAGCGTCCTTTGTGTATGGCGTCTCCTAGACCAATAGGACAAAGACAATTTCAATTCCATGCAATGCTTGTATGGAAAATTCATGATGCCTGAGGGCTAACACATTTTTGTGGTATGTTATAATTTTCAACTGCACTTTAACAATATTTAATTTGATGAAGTAGATATCATTCATTGTTTTAAAATAATCTATTCATTATATATAATTATAAAATTGACATATTTAATCAATTATATATGATCTTGGTCTTCAAACAAAGGAAAATTTGCATGTCAATTTGTGGTCCAAAGATGAAATCTCGTCTTTCAACAAGTTTAGGAAAGTAGGTGTTTGATGAGTATAGACACTTCCTCCATAGAAATCATAAGTATCAAACTACTAAAAAACATCTTTTCAATGGGAAAGAGGAGACTACATAAAAACCATGAAGAATGACACCTCACCTATGGAAGTTGGAATATAATAGAATTAATCGTCAAGGTTATACATCGGATAAAATTGTTTATCTATCATATATGATATGTTTTGAATTTATATTTTTATATTGTGTTGTGTTTACTCATGTTGTAATTGACAATGATTTTTGTTGTTAATTTGTTTAACTTATATGCTTCATGAAGGTCATCAAGGCATTAATGGCTGGCTTCCATAGGGATTGAAAAGTTATTCCAAACAATTTAGTAGGTTGCCCTACTATGAGCAACTACACAATCCTTTATAGACATCCAAATCTAGTCAATATGTTGCTCATCAGATCCCTTAATGTGTTTACAACCTCTACACCAATATCATAAACAACATTAACAATAATAGACAATCTCATTTAATAGCTCAACATAATAGGATAATATCGAATAGAATTGGCTATTCATCGACATTATCAGCTATTTGGAGCATGAGATAACTACAACACAATCCCAAGATAAAGTAGGTCATTGATTTTCAATTTTTAGTAAGCTCTAGGTAAAGAAGAACAAATACTGAATCATACAACTTAGATCAGTGCCATATATCCATTGTGGGAGTCAAATTCATAACTATTCAAGGGTTTATGACAGATTTAACACATAACATATACGATCCCTAATAACATTACATTGCAATCTCATCAATATGTATTCTAACCCAATAGTACTTATCAAATCCTTATACAAAACATATCCGCCTATAATCCCATTTAAGTATTTTAATTAATTTCCCTTGTCAACAAATGATAGGAAGAAGGGATTGGTTTTGATGCGAGGAAACACCCTAGGGGAGGGATTAGTGTATAATTGTTCCAACATAGCCTGATGGAACACTGGATCTTTTCTCATGCTTGGGAAACCTTTCACCAAAAGATGCCATGAATGTACCTTACCCAAAGTATGCTTTAGGACCTCCATGCATACAAATACAAGGATTGTCATTTATCATCTTGCAGTAGTGGTACCTAAGATGATGGTACTACCCCTCCCTTGGACATTTCTCTCTTCTTACAATTGGATACATCAGTCCTCATTTTTATTTTGTCAAAAAGATATGAAATGATTTCTAAGCAATGCCTTATTGGGTCAATGAGATCACCAAAATTCTAGGACTTGTCAAATGAAGGTATATTATTGACACCTATCCCTTTGCTATTCACTTGTTAGGACTTAGTAATGACTATCTAAAGAGAAAATGAGATAGTGGCAACGACCATTTATATTATTTATCTCACTACAATCCATTTCATGGCTATAGTCATGTTGTCACCCAGTGTAGATTTATTTTTTCAAATTCATAGATAACATGAAGACAAACCTATAGCCTTTAATGGTACTGCTCTTATTCATGACTATGCTCTGTTCCCTTGAAGCACCATGATTTATGATGGTTTTTATGTTGAATATCTTCATTAAAACACCCCTGTGCAAGTATATGCCTTCACTATTATAGCCTATTGCTGGAATGGATGATCAATGGTATGAAAAGGTAAAAATACAACTATGCTTTGCTTCCTTCACTACTTGTTGCTGATTGTTGATTGTTGTTCATATGCACTTGTACCATTGTAATGCTTGATGTCCTACATGAACCTGCATGGATGTCTTGTAGCATAACCTCATAGTTGTTGTTCATATACACTTGTACTATGGCCTTGGCTTCCAAAATGAGACCTCTCCTGAATCATAAATGCTTAATTTTCATTTGTAACTTTTTGTTTCTTGTATGCAATCATGATCCATGTTGGATCAATCATGATGACCAAAACCCCTACATGAAAGGTTACGAGCATATCAATTGTATCTCGATCACATGATATGAGGGTTCCATTGCTGTCATAAACCTCTTGTAATGACATGTTTTCAATAGGCATATTATCTATGTCAACTAGAGTTGATGTTTCTTGAATGTCTTTTCCTTTTATGCCTTTCCTTAAAACATTATGCATTGAATGTTATCTGGCAACTTGTTCGCCTAATGTTTGATTGTGAAGGCCTTGAATAGAGCCTTGTGCAACTTTAGATTTTGTTTTTTTTGTTGTCCTTGGTTGTCCTTATCAATGACAATGACCTTTACCTATTGCATTCACTTTCACCAGTACACCCATGAATGAATAATATCAATCCCCTTTGCCTCTTGTAGCTCTTGCAAAGGTGTTGTCCTTGTACTTGTATCATGACCTTGATTCAAGCATTGCTCTTCTTTTTTTATGTGTAGTAAATACACATAGTTTCCTCATTGTATCTTTATTGGACATCCACCTATCACATATGTGGGTGACCTAACAATTCACCTTCCTATGTGATGTGTGACTGTCCAATAGGGTTATGGTGAGAGGGGCTTGACAACAACTTGAAATGCTTCCTCATTGTTTAAAAGATGCATAATTGAACTTGATGCATCTATGAAGTCACTTCCTTTATAAACAGATCATGGATCTTCTTAAGAAGATTGAAGGACATATCAACACAGTATGTTGCATCTTTTGAATCTGTCCTTTCCTATCCTATCTTATGTTCCTTTCTGTCCTGTCTTACGTTACTAGTCTTTTATGGTATTGGGAAAATCCTAAGGTTGGGGTTTTGTCATTTGACTAAATCCCTCTATCTCTCTCCCCTCTACCCATAACCCTAAACCCTAAACCCTTAACCCTTAAACTCCAAACCCTTAAACCCTCTACCCTCTCTCTCTCTCTCTCAAGTCTCTCCCTCCTACCCCCTCTCCCTCTCTTAGGTCTTTATGTATCTCTTACTCACTCTCTCTATGTGTCTCCCCTCTACCCTTAAACCCTAAACCCTAAACCCTTAACCGTAAACCTTAAACCCTTAGAATAGATTAAAGTTTTGTGCTTAATTATGATATCTAGAATTTAGTATAATTTTAGAAAATGAAATGATTTGGACACAAAGAAAAAAAAAAGAAAATTTGATTTTATATAGATCTTATTTCTTAATTTATTCTAAAATTCTAATTAATAATTGTTTAATTAATTTAAAATGAATATTTAATTTAATTGTATTGTATTGTATTAGATAATTAGTAAAACTAAATAGATAATAAATATTTTATGGATTTTAAAAATTAGAATTTAGTTTAATTTTATTTGTAATGTCAAATATTAAAATTTTAGATTGAAAGACTTAATTTATTTTAAAATATTTATAATTATTGTTGAATTTATAAACTACTATTAAGACATTAATAAATATAACCCTAATAATATGTTATTAGGATTAGGGTTAATGTTGGTATTAAATTAGGGTTAGAATTATGGTTCAATTGTGTTAGGGTTTAATTAGGGTTAGTGCTCATTAAGGATTAGGTTTTAAATATGATTCAATTGGGGTTAGGGTTCAATTAGGGCTACGATTTAGATGGGCTTAGGGTTAGGGTTAGAAATAGTGTTTAATTAGTCTTAGAGTTAAAAATAGGGTTCAATTAGGCTTAGGGTTAAAATTACAATTCAATTAGGGTTAGGGTTCAATTAAAGGTAGGATTATATTTCAATTAGGGTTATGATTCAATTATGGTTAGGGTTTTGGTAAATTATAATTATCTCACATATATGAGTTTGGGGTTAGAGCTAGGATCTTGATTTAATTAAGCTCGAGGCTTAGCGTTAAGGTTAGGGTTAAGGTTAAGGTCAAGGTTTGATTAGGGTTATAATTAGAGTTAAGGTTGTCATGAGAACTATGGTTAGTGTTAAACTAAGGATTATGAATATCATTAGAATTATGGTTAGGGTTAGAATTATAATTAAGATTATAATTAGGGTTAGAATGAGAAGGGTTAGGATTATAATTATAGATAGACTTAGGGTTGGGATTAGCACTAGGGTTAAGGTTAGGTTAGGTTTACCATTTAATTAGAGTTGGGGTTCTAGGATAAAGCTTGGGTTCAATGATAGGGTTAGGGTTGGGGTTAGAGTTAAAGTTCAATTACAAATAGGGTTAGGGTTCAATTAGGTTTAAGGTTAAGGTTAGATTAGGGGTTATGATTCAATCTCAGCAAAATTCTCACTCTAACTCTAACCCTAAATATCGTAAAACTAACACTGACACTATTTTTAACCCCAACCTAACTAAATATATATCTAACCCTAACCTTAATTCTATAACTAAAAGTAATTATAATCTTGTCTTTCATGTTGTGCTACAAATGCTACTAACATATATATATTATTTATTACTATATACAAAATACCCCTTCTCCCTCTCTCAGGTCTTTCTCTCACTCACTCACTCCCTCTATCTCTCTCCCCTCCACCCTTAACCCTAAACCCTTAAACCATCTACCCTCTACCCTTAACCCTCCCTCCCTCTCTCTCTCCCACTCCCTCCTCTCTCCATTATCTTCCACCCCCCTCTCTCCACTCCCTCCTCTCTCTTCCTTCCTCCACTACCCCTTCCCTCTCTATCTCTCCCCTCCCTCCCTCTCCCTCTATCTCTCTCCACCACCCTTCCTTAAGCCCCAAATAAAACCTCCACCTCTACCATCTCTCTCTCTCCGTCTCTCCCTCCCTACCCCCCTCCTCTCGGGTCTCTCTCTCTCACTCCTCTCTATCTCTCTCCTCCTCTACCCTTAACCCTTAAACTCTAAACCCTTAAACCCTCTACCTCTATCTCTCCTAGTACTCCTCCTCCCTCTCTCCTCTCTCCTCCTAAGTCTCCTCTGCCCTCCCAGCCTCTGCCCTTAGCTGATCCTTAAATCATCTACCCTCTATCTCTCTCCCACTCCCTCCCTCTCTCTCTCTCTCTCAAGACTCTCCCTCCTATCCCCTCTCCCTCTCTCAGGTCTCTCTCTCTCACTCACTCCCTCTATCTCTCTCCCCTCTGATGGAACTTTATATTTTTGCTCCTTATGTTCCATTCCTACCCTACCTGGTGTTACTGGTCTTTCATGGTGTCAAAATTTTCCTTGGGTTGTGTTAGAACTGTAAAATTTTGAAAATTTCATGGCTGCACATACCCGTTAGTTCCCAAAAAATGCCCATACCATAAGCACATGAATGTTTTTTGCATAAATTTTTTTCCCATATTTTATCATTTGGTCCCATAGAATCCATCTACCCCTAAATATTTTAATGTATAATTCATATCGGCAAGAGATGGTGAGGGTCTCCCCGATCCATAAAGCATTCTATACTAATATGTCTTTTTGCAGTCTATTGGCAAGACATTGGAAAAGTCTCACCGATGTTATTTCATTTGGTAATACACATCGACATGATGCAGTTTGTAGTCTCAGTGACACAGGGGTCCTATCGGAAAAACAATGGTCAACAGTGTAAGTCATAACGAGCTTATTTGTGTCTTACCAATCATGATACAATTCCAGAGCATCAAAAAGGAATCTATAATATTGTCAACAAGTTTCCTGGAAAAGTGGAAGTTCACGCGACCGTTGATCAACTATCGTTTGATCTCAGCCGCTCCTCGCCATCCCGTGATGACCCCACCACACCACTTTGGTTGATCGCGATATCACGGGCGGGTGCCATGTGTCCTATCTGGTGAGGTTGAAGCTGATAAGTTTGGTTGACCGTCGGTCAATTGTCATCAGATCTTAACGGTTGCCCGCCATCGCGTGATCGAAAGTTGCAAGGTTTTTACTAATCACGATATCACGGGCGGGCGCCACGTGTCTCATCTGATGAAGCCGAAGGAATGAAGGAAATAATGTGGTAAATTAATCTGGCCTTAATACATTAAAAGGCAGGTTACTAAAGTGTTCTTGAGGTGCATATGTTTTAAATTAGCGGATATGTTATAATCTTGATGAAAAAGCTGCTCGACGGTTAATAATAAGGTTGTTGATTGTGTTGAAGGAACAAGATCACGAATGCTCAAGATCTATGGTTTCCCGCCATTGCATGATCCAAAGTTGCAGGATCTTTATTGATAACGATATCGCGGGCGACAACCACGTGGACTTCCTTGGCAACGTATGGTATGGTGGGCCCCTTATTGCCACGTTGGTGATTGTGTCAGCTTGTTTTGAAGACAACCATTTGATGCTTTGATCTAACTGAAGGATCGACAACTAAAATTTAAATCTGCATCAAATATGGTTGGAGCCATTCATGCAGTACGTGAGTGAGCTTTGCTAGCAGATGAGACATTTGTTGGATGATTTGATCGTCCATTCTATTAAATTCTTAGGTCATTTATGCTAACGGTAAATGGGTAACTAAATATTTAACTGAGGAAGAATAAAAGAATAATATGTAAATGGATCACTCACTCACTCCCTCTATCTCTCTCCTTAATGAAAGTGTGGAAGGCATAAGCCATGCGGATGCCCATGCATTTTTGTAGGCTGGGTAGGCATTGCCCCACCATACTACTCGTTGTCGAGGAGATCCACATGGCACCCGCCCGTGATATCGCAATCAATAAAGACCTCACAACTTATGATCACGCGATGTTGGGCAACCGTGGATCCCAACCATCAGAAATCATGTTCATTCAACACAATTTCCAACCTTGTTATTAACCATCGAGCACCTTTCTACCGAGATTATAACATCTTTGTTGATTTAAAACACATTCATCTTATAACTGCTTTAGTAACCCATGACATAATGTATTAAAGATGCATCAAAGTATTTATCATTCCTTCAGCTTCACCAGATGAGACACATGGCACTCGCCCATGATATCATGATCAACAAAGACAGTGTGGTGGGGTCATCGCGGGATGGCGGGGAATGGCTGAGATCACACAACGATTGATCTACGACCATGCGAACTTGTCCCTCTGCAAAATAAAAACATTTATTAGGGGAGAGGGCCTAGTAGTCATGCAGGGTCCAATAGTCGTGCACTCAATCGTGATGATAATACCCAATCTTACCACATATTTATACTATATATTGTAAATAAACAGTCCAAATGTAAATAAAGAAAAAACCAAATGCTGATAAAAAATGGACCCATACTTGAACACATGAGAACCTCTAAATGTTATATGAAAAAAACATAAATACATTCAAGAAGAAGTGAAATAAGTATTTTTTTGTTTCAAATAAAATATCACAACTCTCCACTATAAGTATATCATTTAAAATAAAATGCTCATTTAATAAAATGAGACACTCATTTAAACAAGTATTGTTATCATAGTGAAAAAATATCGTTCTTATGTGTACAACAATTGGGGTAGCAATGTACAAGCATTAGATAATTTTATATTAATAGTTTGTCCTATCACAATATAAAAGGTGAGCACAATAAATAACATGTATTTTCCCATTAAATGTGAAGGATTTTCAAAACGTTTTAGTGTTCAACTATTGGTCCATTTTTGTTCAATATAAGTTGTATTTTAAATAATTATGTGTTGTTTTTATAACAAGAAGTAGATTTTTTGTGTTCAACTATTAGTCCATATGTGTTGAATATAAAAGGTAGAGATATCAAATATTTATGGTTATCAATAAGTATTTGGTCCACTTAGGTTACAGTATATTAATTTTAATTTGAATAAAAATATCATATTCGACAAGCAACAAATGATATTTTTTTGGTTCAACTATTGGGGGTTCCATGATTAAGGTTTGGTCGAACCTCTAAAAAGTCAAATTTTAGAAACTTCTCAAAAGATCTATCGATGTGGCGAGTTGCATGATGATGCACCTCAAACCTTAGTTATAGATAAATAAGAGACCAATCTACATTTCAAAAAATAAACAGAGGTTCTACCATATTCCAGTCAATTGCTACATGCTGAGAAAGTTAGCCTGTATGACTACTGGGCCCTCTCCCCTAAAGGAATAAGGGGGCATCACTAGGTCGATGACAAACAATGACATAAGTTGTTTTAACGAGGGA
>VDFB02270651.1:258961348-258972201 GCA_007258455.2 Sequoia sempervirens
ACACACACACACACACATATATATGTATGTATGCATGTATATGTATTTTTAAATGTAAATGTAAATGCAATTATTGGATGCTCTCCTAGAACAATAAATGCAACATATCATTAAAGAAATCTATATCTATGTATATAAATGTGTATTTCTAAATGCATGTGTAAATGCAAAGAGCATATGGTTTTGTAGTTTTATAGATACAACATATCCATAAATTAATGTAATTGAAATTCTAAAGTCTTCAACACATATAATATGAAATCGATCAAACTATTAAACTACATGAGAAATAAATGAAAATAGTGAATGCATATGTATATGCATTTGTAAATGTAAGTGTAAAATAAATAAGAATAATGAAAATTATAAAAGAATACAAGGAAAGGTCTCCTCCCTTCATGGTAGTGATAACCTCCTCCACACACAACCCTTAAAAATTATGAATAGAGGAATATAATCTTTGAAGAACTCAAAGTTGACTCTCCCCTACTTGATGCAATTAGTCATTTTATCCTTACAAACATTTATAGTGATCACTAGAGGCACATAGACCAATTCTTCATAATAGAAGACTTTGATCATACTTTTCCAATGATGGAATTATGAGAAAACCTTAGGTTAAATGAATAATTCCTAGATAAGTTCTTTAAATCATGTCCAACCATATAAGAGAAGACTGCTACTATGTGTACCTAGATACCATGGAGAAAGGCTCTTTGGGCTCTTTCATCAATCATCCTACCTTAAAACATACCAAAAGTCTTCTAGCAATTAGACATAGGAAGATTTAAGATGACTTAAAAAAAAATTATTGCCAAAGGATAAACTTATGATGACTTAACCAGGCCTAGTACACACTCCCTCCCCATTAACCACTTAGACATATGGAAATTAAATGTAATTTTTTTGCTATTTTTAGTCATGTAGGTGTCCAATAAACCACTTGGTGGTGTTTCCCTTCAAGTTTATTTATTTGAATGAAGAGAAAAAGTCCTTTGATTACAATTAGAGAATACATTTGATGCCTTGGTTGTGTAACTGGTGGACCATAGCCACATTTAACACTTGTTACAAAGTTTGGGAGTTAAAACGTTAAGTAGATTTGATTTGTGATGGACACATTTGGACGGTAGTAACAATAGCTTGCAATCTATCAAGACTTGATTACCTTTTTATAACCCGTGGAAATTCTAGTGATGAAAATGATAGATTAATCATAATGTCACCTTTGGGATCACATCACCATGAAAGAACTTCATCCAACATCCTTATGAGCAAGTACCACCAAATAGGTGACAGAGTTAGATCTCGGTTTCTCCTCGAGGGAGGGAAATTCGTGAAGAGAAGAGGGAAACGAGACATGTAGCATGTCTAAAAGAGGGAGATCAACTAGATCTCAAAAGATTAGAAGAAAATTCCGTAAACGCATGGAATTTTTTCTTGCTGAAGGGGGTCATGTTCTTATGATAATGAGAGCATAGGCGACATCGAGGTGCCCTTGAGGTACAAACATCTACGGAAACAATGGGTACCCAAAGAACTTCCTCCAATAAACACTAATTTTTGTGTCAACAAGAGGATATATCGCATAACACCATCGTCATTACATGGTTTGGGCCTATTTTGTATGGACAACATAAAGGTCTATTATGAAAGTTATCGAATTGATGGAATATGTCTAATCTCTATTACGCTATTAAAGATTGGATGCAACTAGTTTGATATACACCTACATGCGCGAGGTATGCAATCATCACAACAAATTATATACAACTAAAAGATAAGGATCAAAATAAAGGAGTGGCTATACATTGACAATAAAAGCATCGGGGAATATTGCAGGGTTTATAAACAGTACATGACTTGGGTCAACAAATAAGCAACCCAATTGCATATTCGAGGCACGCGAGGGAAACCGTGTATTCGTATGTGCAATAAAATAAATAACTGTAGGGGAAGAGTTGCTAATCAATTACAATTCGAATCACTTAGTTACAAACAAAATTACTATGGGGGTGGTACGTACTATGTACCATTTTACCCAACCTCCAATTAATGACTCCAATATACCATTTTATTCTTATGTTTTTTTTCGTAAGTCTATTGGTTTCATTTCGGTAATGTTTTTTTATATATTTAATTTTTGTCACAGCGGGACATTGATCATACGGAGAAGACTCTGGCCCAGAGCACAGATTGCAATGTATCTTCAGGCGCTTCTACCCGACAGGTTTACCTTATTGTAATTGTACAAATTAGATACGAGCAAAATGTTTTATTATTATGTTTTTTTCATAAGTTTATTGGGTTAATTTTGATAATGTTTTTAATATTCTTGTTGCAGTCAACTGATCGGGGAAAGGCACCAATAGTAGACGAGAGCATCCATAGTGAGGTGTAGTCAATATTTTGTGATGATGACATCACTTATTCAGCAAACCCTCTTGATATGATAAAGAAGATCCAAAAAAAATGTAATGAAGAAATCGTTAAGTTGACATCCATAGTGCCTCAAACAGATGAGATAAGAGAGAGGGCTAAAATATTAACTGAGAGATTAAAAAACTTGCAAGTAAGTTGTCATGAGGTCTTAATTATAACATAAGTTCATTCATGGTTTTATATTTTGTACTCTTTTATGTCATGAACTAAAATATGTGTTGTTTTTACAGGGTTATTTGCCTCCTCATGATGCCTCCCCGCCAAGGATCGTGGTAATCGCAAGTGTCAGCCTCGAGGAGTAGGGTTGGTACAAGTGTCCATCCCGATCTTCCCGGGCATACATCACATCATCCTCGACCCCATCATCCGGCGGCCTATATTTCGCCTAAAATGTCTGGCAACACATGTACCATGCTATCTATTAGTGCACTGGGCGGGCGAACACACGCTACAACATGTACCTGCATTACGTACCTAGGGATGCAGAGGCCACTAGTAATCGTGATGTTTTAGCAAAGATTTCCTCGATCTTCCCCAGAGTTACTAGTACGGAACATTGACTCGGCCACACTTGTGGTGACCAAGGATTTCGGTTCCCATAAAGATAGAGAAGGTCCTAGGTACTTTAAAATGTTTTAATTATTATTATATATAATCCAATTGAAATTTACTTATTGATCGCTCTTTTAGACTATTGATCCCATGATCATTTTGTAGGAAATGATGTTTTTTATAAACATCTAAGGATATTACATTGGAGCCTTCAGGCCAACCATACGCATTACCCGTGGAATGCCCAAAAAATGAAGATTTAAAAGATGAGCTCATTAACCATTTAGTTGTGTTGTTCTGGATAAAACATTCAACCGAACCAAGGTCCTTAAGAAAGATGGTACCTATCTAAAGTATGCGAGGGACCAATATAGGTCACATTTAGAGAAGAACAAAAAGTACGAGTGTCCCCCCATGATTCTGGAGAGGGAGTGGAAGGACCTGGTGTCGGATGGAAAGGAGAAGGATGAAAAGAAAAAAGGAAAGAAAGCACCGAGCCAAGGAAGGTATGTGATACTATCAACAATGTAATTATATAACTGATTACTCTTTCTTTTTATATAATCTAACGTATTTCAAAATTTTCATAGGCCACCCAACACATCGAAGGCAACAAAGGAAAGACTAGAAAAACACAAGCATCACAAACTTGGCTTTGGTGGTTATATGAAATTAGCCACACGAATTGTAAGTATCAATAAATGAAATATAGTATCCAAATAATAAATTGAAAACAATTTTGGTTTTATCACACCATAGAAGCAAAATTCATGATCTTATGCAAAAATGTAGGGCTCTGAATTCAACAGAGATCCCACAAAAGATGACCAGAATATTGCCTTCCAGCAAGGCTATAGAGCCATGGCTAAACGCCTAAGAGTCTTGACTGGGCAAACACAACCTTCCACTACATCCAACACGCAGGTAAATAAACTCAATAAAGTTTATTTAAAATTGAATACTTGTGCAATCTATTCAATATTAATTTCCACCATAAAATAATTACATGCCTATTTGTTTTAAACATTCAAGCAATGATAATACTGCACATGACATTGGAATGCAGCCTGGTGAGGGTGGAGCACAACCTGCAGATGAAGGTCATGGTGTGCATCTCGATACTTTAGAGCATGTAGAGCGTGATTAACATGTTGAGCATGATCAGGCTAGAGAAGATCAGGAACATGATGTGGCTCCATCAAGTAAAGAGAACCACTCTAAAGTTCTTTTAAACATATTTAATTGCAATTGGTGTATTAAGTAATGTAACCTTTCGTGTTTCAACTTTAGAGCATGTAGAGTGCAATCAACGTGTTGACCATGATCAGGCTAGAGAAGATCATGAACATGATGTGGTCCCATCAGGTAAAGAGGACCACTCTCATGTTCTCTTAAACATATTTAATTTCAATTGGTGTATTAATTAATGTAACCTTTCGTATTTCAACTGCAGATCAGGATTTAGAGGGTGTTCAACATGTTGAGCATGAGTCTATAACAAAAGTTCAGGAACATGATGTGGACCCATCAAGTAAAGAGAACCACTCTAATATTCTTTTAATTAATGAAATAATTGTAACAATAATAATAAAACATATCAGTTTAACATTTCTTTCTTATTGCAGCAGACCCCCCCTTGCAGCGGCATCCACGTCATGAGCAGACGACTAGGCGTACATTAAGATCATGAGCAGAGGGTAGAACAACTAAAGGGGGGACACATATTGAATTAGAAAATGATACTCCACTTCATATTTTTGTAGCTTTAAAAAGGAAACAAAAAAAAAAGTGATTGTAATCATATCATGACAACCATATTTTTTATAATATGTAAAAACTGAAAGAATGAATATTATATGTTAATAAATGAATGTGAATATGTTAATTAATGAATGTTATATGTTAATGAATGAATTTTATATGTTATTAATGGATGAATGAATGATTAATGTTATATGATTGGGTATGGGGAATTGAGAGTGATGTTAGGGGGGCGGGGGGGGAAGCGCCAAATGAGCTTCCACCGTTACGTGGTTGGCCCTGTTAAGTAGAGAATATTAAACTATTCAACAAACAAAGAGAAGCTCAATAAGGAAATGCACTTTTCAATATAAGAAATGCATTGTTTGAAGCATCAAACCAATATGCAAAGATGAAAGAAAGTGCTAACTTTTCACTATGGTGGCAGAAAAATGATTCTTTATACTGTGAACCCATGCTCTGCATCATAATTTGAAGTTGTTTCCATTCCAATGTTCTGAGTTTAGTTTGTTTGTATGGCTTTGTATGAATACTACATTGTGTTGTGTGTGGATTTGGTTTCAAAGCTCTCTTTCTTCTATTTTTAGTGGTGACATAACTCTAAAATTTGACTTTTGTGCATAACAGGTTAGTGGAAAAATTGACAGCTCTGAAGGGTTTAGAGGCTTTATTGAGATAGATACACAGATATTTGGATCTTGTTGTTGATGGGAGGCTTCAACTTAACCATGAAATTTTGTACCATCTACAGGTATGCAAAATTTTCTACTTACATTCATTCTGATCATAAATGTTGTAAATGATATTAATGCTTCAAACTTAAGATTCGCTTCATTACAGGTAATGATCAAAATGTTATACTTTGCTATAAGCATTCAAGCATTCTCTTGCCCCCTACCCTTTTCTCTCTCCTCCCTCCTTTTAAGAATTTTCTTTGTCATAAAAGATTCGCATTTTTGTCTCATTTACACAAATTTATCTGAAGCGCTAGGAGTGAATAAAGATATGTGAAAAATGATGGATTATGCCCAACAACAACTTTCCATCTTATAGCCAATTAAACTCTTAATATTTGAATAGTTTAGAGCCTCTAATACGCGGTATATGCATTCAGAAAGTAGTGGTTTATGAAGATTTCGAAATTTCAAAACATCACTTTGGTATTTTTCCTTAGGCAAAGGAAATGATATTTTGGAGTAATACAAACCTACACACACACATTGATATTTTTCGGCATTGCATTGAAGAATTTTTTTTCTCTTATACCTACCCTCAGCTAGACATGGAGGCATATAATATTGGTTTCTGGGTTTATTCTGTAAGTAGTTAATTTCACAGAGGAAGACTAAAATCTTCTTAATGTCTTGTGTCAGGTGTGAAAGCATATGAATCACTTGCTAAAGGCACCATTTTGTATTCATCCAAAACTGGTTTGTTCTTTTTTTTATGTTTCTTGCATGTGTTTTTTTTAGGCTCTAGAGATGTAGCTCGGCTCTTTCCTTTGCACTTTTCATCTATTTTGATGATTACAATAGATTGTCCTCATAATTTTTCATGTAGATTTGTTTGTAACCTTATTTTCTACCAATCAATTTGCAAACCACTCACATATTAAGGACCATTTCATTAACTTGTAGTCATCCATTGCTTCATATGTTGCAGGTTGAGTCTGTGTGCCAATAAATCCTAATGATTGCGAGAACTTTAATCCTACAAGTGTACCCAATCTTTCTCAAGTAAAAGTCTTACCTTATTTTATAGTACTTTAAATGGTTAATTGAAGGTGCTTCTTTAGATCTGAGATAGTTGAACCCCTGATTAAAATAATATGGTATTAGATGTATAAAGATAATGATAAACTGAGGTCCATTGAAGACAAATTACTTAACATAATTTAATCGGACTATGAATAGTGTTACAATTCTTTATAATTATTTCTCCTTTACCTACCTCTCAGACATTAATGAAAAAGATATATCCCTATAAATCTAATCCATGAAAGTGTTGGAAATCTGCACATCTCAGAGGGACTCCTAAACTATCAAACATATTCTTTGAATGTTTTTATGTCAGAATTTTAAAATTTATTCTACCATGTTTGCTGTCCTGAATAGCAATGGTAAAATTAATTGGCACATATTCCTTGCTGCAATTTCAAGCTCAAGTTTCATTGTAAGCTATTTTGGCATTTCTTATCCAATGAGATCATGTGGCATTTGTGGAAGGCTTAGAAATGATGATAAATTTAAGGCATCAAGAGGGTACTTACCCAGTCTCTTGGTAAGAGAGACTCACTTTCTACTGTTGTTTCCTGTGTTTCACTCTTGTGAGATCTCAATGGAGAATTTCTTGAAGTCAATAACTCAAGGTGGCTATAGCTACCGAGAGGATCTCAGAAGTGGACCCTCACCAGAGGGTTGAGCTTGAAGAGACCGTAGTTTGTTCCAGCAGACATTTGATGAGCTCCAAAGAGAACTTGATGAAGCTTCAAGCCTAGAAAGACAGTGCGGCCCACAGTAGTTGGACCCCCAAGGAGAAACAATGGCGAACCTTGATATTGAAGAAGTCAACAATGAGGAGAATGTAATCAACACTATGTATTGTTTACGCTGATTTGAATAGCAACAACCTGTGGTTTTGTTAACAAAAATTTGTATTATCTATGCTAGTTTTGAAAACAACTGGTGCTTTTTGGTTTCTTTCTTGCTATGTAAAGTACTGATACGGTATATTTCCTATTATGGAAATGCTTTGATGTTGTACTAATCCTAATGCCGGATAGGCATTTTCATGATATGTAATAGACCTTAAACTATTTTCAATACAAAAAAAAGATAGTAGATATTGGAAGTTCATTACATGTCTCATGTATGTGTTAGTATTTTAATTTTGTTTAAGTTGTTCAAGAGCTTGATTAGGTCAAGAATATGTTCTACAAGCTTTATTCTCTTGACACTGCTCAGCATTTTTCCTACACATTTTCTCTTCAATCCAGACGTTTCTTAACTCCTTCCCTTGTTATCCCTTGGCTGTTCTCAAGTGTAATGCTTTTTCTATGCATCTTGCAGTTTGTATGTATGATCAGTCATCTCTTATGAAGCATGGATAACCTTTCATGGAATTGTTGTTGTAATTAGACAATTTCCATTGTGAGAATAATCATTTAATTTGTATGGAAGTAAGTCTTTTTCATATTATTTGACTTGGTATTGTAAACTTGTCTTTGTAGGATTCTCTCAGGGGGAACTTCATGGTGATGATAGGTAGAGTTGTACAACACCATAAATCATTTGGCATTATCAATATATTGCTTATAGAATACTCTGTGTAAGTAAAATGGAATGTGCAATGACAATTGGTCTCAATTTCAAATCTGAATATAAGTACATTATACACAAGAAGATGGAGAATATGAACTACAAAATGGTGAAGGGAATTTGGGCCAAGCTGAGCACGATGATTCTCTGAAAAATTTCAATAATAGTGATTGAGAAGATTGCATGAATGTCTTCAAGAAGAATTTGATGAATTCAAAGAAAAACTGGGTGTTTGACAAAGGAAAGTATGGGCCTTTCTTTTGGGTGGCCTTGAGCCATCATTTACCAAAATGAAATCTGATTTTGTTGCCAAAGGAATACAGAGGATTAAGGGTTTCCAGTGCATGGACAACTCTTGACAATCCTCTCAAAAATTTCTATTCCATGCACAGTAGTTTAGGAAATAAAAGGAACAAGAATTTCCAGTACATGGACAATCCTAATATTCCTTCTTTTAAAATAAATCTTTCCATGTACAGTAGTATAGGGTCATGTTCATCTCCATTTCCATTCATTCTATCTTGCTCACTGGTCCATCACCTTGAGTTTGGTTTGCTCACCCAGAAATATGTATCCTTACAATGATCTCTCAATCATTCATCCCCAGATGGAGCCACTGTTAGAACTGTAAAATTTTGAAAATTTCATGGTTGCACATACTCATTAGTTCCCAAAAATTCCCATACCATAAGCACAAGAATCCTCTCTTCATAACATTTTTGCCTATATTCTGTCATGTGATCCCATAGAATTCATCTAACCCTGAGTATTTCAATGTATAATTCATATCAACAAGAGATGGTGAGGGTCTCCTCGATCCATAAAGCATTTTATATTAATGTATATTTTTTGCAATCTATCGGCAAGAGTTTAGGAATGTCATAATGATATGATTCCATCTGAAGACACATATCGGCAAGATGCAGTTCATTGTCTCAGTGACCAAAGGATCCTATCGGCGAAAAAATCTTCATCGATATAAGTCATAACGAGCACATGTGTGTTATACCGATGAAGCACAAAATGATTGTCGGCAAGACCTAAGTCATCGGTGTATGTCATAATGGGCTTATTTGTGTCTTACCGATCGTGGTGCAATTTCGGAGCATCAAAAAGGAATCTGCAATATTCTCAATAAGTTTCCCAGAAAAGTGGGTCCTGTCGGTAGTATAATACCATCGGGGTGAGTTCGAGGAAGTCTTGCCAACCCATCATATCACTATAGCGGAATTATATCGGTAATAAGACTTAGCGATATTCATTGTCTTGTCGATAACAAGATTCATTGGCAAGATTGGCATCATCAAAGAGAGATATGGAAGTCAAACCGAATATAGCTTTATCAATAGGAGAAACATTTTGTTTCGGCGATCAGAATTGCTGAAGGAAGGTTCTCGACAAGATACAAGTAGTCGAAGGAAAGTCCTGGCGACCCCCAAAGTCACAGCGATAAGTTATCATTGGTGAGAATCGTAGTGATACACTTAAGACTGAAGGAATAATTCTTGGGGAGACTCAGAATGTCGATATGACTGCATGACACCATAGCGACATATGATCTATTGGCTATCGGTGAGACTCAGAACATCGATGAGACTGTATGACACCAAAGCGATATGTAATATTGACTGTCGAAGAGAGTCAAGGCATCGATGAAACTACATGATGTCTCAGCGGGTGTCTAATGAACATGGAAAATGACCAAATAAAATAATTTCCCGAGATTTGAATACGAAGGGACACGACTTGATTGATCTCTCACCGATGGTACATTTCAACGAATATTTTTAAAAAAAAAAATTGCATTGTTTCGTCAAAATTTTGACAAACACAACCGACGAATCACCGAAAAGGTCCGACGAAGTTGCTATAGCTGCGACGAAGGCTTCGTTGTAAGTTCTTGTCCATTTTGTCACAATTTTGATGAAGTCCATTGACGAATCACAGAAAAGGTCTGACGAAGTTGCTTAGCTACGATGAAGGCTTCATCGTAACTCCTTTCCCATTTCGTTGCAATTTCGACAAACACCACCGACGAATCACATAAAAGGTCCAACAAAGTTGCTTAGCTGCGATGAAGGCTTCGTCATAAATACTTTCCCATTTCATCGAAATGGCGACGAACTTCTGGTGTTCTTTCGAAGCTTCGGAAGAGCCATTGCAATTGCATTTTGGTTGTAATTCGTCGGTGGATACATGAATTTTTTATCAATATTCTGACGAACATCCGAGTCATTTTGTGATGCCGATGACCGACGAATCTGTGCCGTTATTTCAACGTTTAATTCGTCATCGGCATTGCGACAAAAAAACAATGACAAAAATGTTTTCATCATTTCGTCACTTTTCCAACAAATATTTGTCGAACGATTGACAAAAGTCTGTCGGAAAATGGTGTCAAATTCAGTAGTGTTCAAATCCCCTACTATGTTTGGATTGCCTGAAGATGGATATTGGTGAAAGCCTCTTCATTCAAGCCTACAATTTGTTTAACTCTATCCATTTTCTTTTTAAACATGTTGAGGAAGATTTCCATAGTTGGGTATGTGCAGGATCATCATGGAAAAAACAAGCCCGTAAGTGGCAAAAAATTCAAAAAAATTAGAGTTGGGCAACTTGACGTAAAAAATCGAATAAGTTATCTATATTATTTTAAAAATATGTAAGAATAGAATCTGTAGCAAATTGAATTTAGTTTCTAAACTACTAGTTTTTTTTTTTTTTAAATCCATTTAGTGAAAATTTGATATTTCAATGCAATAGTACTTAAATTTCAGTGAA
>VDFB02270651.1:258978838-259028627 GCA_007258455.2 Sequoia sempervirens
GACCTTTGGATCTATCCAACTCTAAACTCGGTATGGTTGGAGAGATTCAATTTGTTGTTTTTTTATTGAAAATCTTATTTCATAGTAAAATCTACTAGATTCTCCTCATTATTTTCAAATTTTGTTTCTTTGACTCCATTATTGGCTTCATCATTTATGCCATCACTATACTCAAGTGGGTTTTTCTATGACATTATTGGAACATATCATAATTCAAATTAGATACCAAAGGAAAAGCCCAAAAAATTGAGTGGTAACCTTATGGTTGTTACAACATTAAACTTGGATGAGTGTGAGACCCCACCTTTTCATGATTTTATTCACTCGATGTGTCCTTGAGGTTATCATGTTTTCTAGTTCAGTGTGTCATATGCTTCTATGGTTGGACATTATGTGGAAGTTATCATGTGTAATGTTTCCTATTTACTGTATGTTCCTTGATGTTATCATGAATCATCGTAGATATTTTTGTGTGTTATAGGATCTATAGGATCTTTATCATGGATGATAGTTGTTTCCTATACATAGATGGTTTTCTTATATTATTATGATTGTTTTGATTATCATAGATATTACTAGATGATGTATTGTATGATTCGTTATTACTAGATTTCTTTAGGTGGTTATGTAGCTAGATATTATGGAGATGATAATTGTATATGCTAATGTTGCTTGTGATGATTATGAGATTTGATTTCCTAGTTGATTATTATTTTTGAAAAATTATCTTAATTTATGACAGTTGCTTCAGCTATTTGTCTTCATGGCATGTATTGACACCTTTTATTGAGTGAACAGTTGAATTTTACCAATGGTGGTGGGGGTCACATAACTACTTCCATTGTTTAATCCTTGTGAAGTACCGACCTTGTCTTGTGAGTAGAATAAGGTCACATAATATGTTGTTGTGAAATATTGTTTTATGTGTTGTGTGGTTGTGTGTACATGTGAGAGTTTATTTTAATTAAGTCGTCACTTAATTCTCTATTAGATTATTGACATATAAGCCACTAGGCATCAACAAGTCCACACTACAATTGTCTTCCCCTTTGTTGCATAAAGAAGACATTTTCTCATTTGGTAGGGTGCTTGCATTTAAATATTCAATTATGGATTACATACAAGTATCTAGTTTAGTTTTTACAATATTATTGCAATAAAACTCACTACTATAGACTTCAAGATTGTAATTCATAAATATACTAGCACTATAAGTTATTGTTTCTTTGAATTCAAGCACCACTGGGTTGTTTTCAAAGCCAAAGGAATCTTGTCACTCATGATTATCTTTGTTCTTATAGGTTGAAAGGTGCTCTTTTACCTCTTCAGCTGATGGGACAACAATATTTTGGGATCCAAGAGTTTGTGTATTGTTATTCAACTCATCAATAGACCTTTGGATCTGTCCAACTCTAAACTCAGTATGGTTGGAGAGATTCAATTTTTTTATTTTTTATTGGAAATCTTATTTCATAGTAAAATCTACTAGATTCTCCTCATTATTTTCAAATTTTGTTTCCTTGACTCCATTATTGGGTTCATCATTGACGCCATCACTTTACTCAAGTGGATTTTTCTATGACATTATTGGAACATATCATAATTCAAATTAGATACCAAAGGAAAATCCCAAAAAATTGAGTGGTAACCTTATGGTTGTTACAACATTAAACTTGGATGAGTGTGGGACCCCACCTTTTCGTGATTTTGTTCACTCGATGTGTCCTTGAGGGTATCATGTTTTCTAGTTTGGTGTGTCATATGCTTCTATGGTTGGACATTATGGGGAAGTTATCATGTGTTATGTTTCATATTTATTGTATGTTCCTTGATGTTATCATGACTCATACTAGATATTTTTGTGTGTTACAGGATCTTTATCATGGATGATAGGTGTTTCCTATACATAGATGATTTTATTATATTATTATGATTGTTTTGATTATCATAGATATTACTAGATGATGCATTGTATGATTCGTTATTACTGGATTTTTTTAGGTGGTTATGTAGGTAGATATTATGGAGATGATAATTGTATATGCTAATGTTGCTTATGATGGTTATGAGATTTGATTTCCTAGTTGATTATTATTTTTGAAAAATTATCTTAATTTATGACAGTTGCTTCGGCAATTTGTCTTCATGGGATGTATTGACACCTTTTATTGAGTGAACAGGTGAATTTTACCAATGGTGGTGGGGGTCACATAACTACTTCCATTGTTTAATCCTTGTGAAATACTAACCTTGTCTTGTGAGTAGAATAAGGTCACATAATATTTTGTTGTGAAATATTGTTTTATGTGTTGTGTGGTTGTGTGTACATGTGAGAGTTTATTTTAATTATCTTTTGAGTTATCTTTTTTAATGTGTTTATCTCTTTTATGATTATATGGTTCTTTATGTGGTTTAAATTTCATTTTTTAAGCCTAAAAATTTCCTAGGTGTTAGACTTATATGTTGGGATTTATTTTACCTTATAAAATACCTTTATTTGAGCTTAGAACACACTTTAATTACTCGGTTTTGAAAAGTGGCAAAAATTAGAGTCCGTTGGGTAGTTTAGGTGGTTGAAGAAAGGTAGTTTCTTTTCCCTTTCTATTTATTCTTCCTCCTTGAGTGGAGAAAGGATTTTTTTTTTCTTGGTTGTTCTTGATTTACTCTTAGGATTTTTCAGTTTGTAGAAGCAAGTTCAAGGGTGATGAAGGAAAGAAAGAAGAATAGGGAAAGGAAGATTGGGAAGAGAGGGCTTGGAGAGTCTTCATCAACTTGGTAGAAAATCTTATGGAAAAGTCTAACCCTCTTGATTGTCCTTTATTTTATGTGTAAATGAATGCTTGAAATCTTGTTCCTTGTCTATGAAAATTATGTTAAAATCAATGGAGAATTCTTTGTGACATTTTTTGTAAATTTTGTGTGGGCTTTGTTTTGGGTAAGAGTGCCCACCTTTTTCTAAGTTATATATAAATAATAAATTTTATGCATATAGTAATGGAGTAATAGTATGTGATGGAGATTTGTCGTAAGATGCAAGGATTAGTATTGTAAATGTTATGTGGTGAATATTTGTTGAAAATCTATGTGCTAAGTGTTGGCTTAGGGGTAGTAAAATGTGTGTGTGATTTTTTGGAATGGCTATGTGACCCCTAGCTTGAGGTGGGTTGAGTTTCAAGCCTAAGGTTGGGTGGAGAACCCATTGGCATATGTGAAATTTTCTTATTGTTCTCTTTTCAAGTTCACGTATTGAAGTTGGGAATTGCTTGGGAGTTTCGTCAAGTTTAAGTTCCAAAGTGAATATTTGTGGATCTTGTGAAACTAGAAGAGATATTAGTTTTTTAAGTAAACTTATACATAATGTGTTGTTTGTGTGGATGAATAAGTGGTACTATGTATATGTGAAAAAATAAGAAAGGAAAGTTGTCAAAAGTTACATAGGAAGAAAGTAAAAGTAGGGATTCACCATTCAATGCATAAAGTTCAATTTGGCATTATTATTCTATTGAATAAAAAGTTGAAAATTAAAGTTGATAAAAATCTAAAGAAAGGAACGTCTTTTCTTTCAAATTATTGCATTTTTATTTAAATAGAAGAAAATTATTAAATCTATAAAGAAAGAAAAATTATCTTGTAGTTAGGATCATAATAGGTGAAAATACACTTGAGTGTTTGGGATGTGAATAACAAAAAAAGTCTAAAAGATTTTTAAATAGAAATAAGTAGATATGGAAAATCTCATTTTTTTCAACATAATATTTTATAAAGAAAAATATTTAAACAAAAATTACAAAATTATAAATATAATTAAAATTAAAATAATCTATTAAATATATATAAAATATACATATATATAATTAAATCTAAATATAAAAATATATAGTAAATAACAAAAATTTCATATATATATTACATTATAAATATTTAATATATTAAAAATATATAATATAGATTAACTTTTATATATCAAAGTTTGCTTTTATATATATATATATATATAATAATGGGGGCGGGAGTTGCAAACTGATCTTCATTAAAATTTTAAAACAAAATTATTTGCCCCTATTAATAATTAAAAGAAAAGTTTTCTGCAGACATATGCTATGTCATCACTTTTCAACCTACAATTTGGAATTATATTTATATATATATCAAAGATATACCTAGTTGAATTAATATAGTAACTTGCAAATATAATTATTCATCTTCTAATAAACAAATTTTGTAATCCGTAATAAATTTATAAGTGAAATACAAAATTCAATAGAGTGTTTTTTCAAATAACAAATTTAAGATGAAAATCAAATTGTATTTGTCAAATGACAATTCAAAGGAATTGAGAGGAATATAAAAGAAAACAATTGATTATGGGTTGGTTACAAGTTAGTTTAAGTTTGATTTTAATTAAGTTTAAATGTGTATTAATTTTTCAAGCTAGTAATTTAATTTTCTATTCAATTTGGAAGACTTCAACTTAAGATGCATAGAAATTTGTAAATATTAAGATTAGGAAATTAGTGATAATAAATGTATTTAAATAAATTTCATATTTAACCTTAAGTTTTGAAAGAATAATTTTTCCAACAATCTAATTAAATGTATTTAGATTCAAGTTTAATGAATCTCATTGGTAACAATTTCTCTTGACTAATAATTTTGACATAATTTAAACATTGAAATACTAAGCACACATGGTTATAATATTATAACTTCGTTGTCATAGTTCTATTCTTTTGAAGTATTAATGAATATTATAATTTAACTTTTATAGTTTTGTTATCTTACATTTTTCTTTGAGTAAGAAATAAGATGAGGCAAGGGAAGGTTTAATGACTTTTGACTATTATGACAACTATTGATAGATAAATGTTAGGAAACATACCACTCTCTTTATAAAGTTTAGTAACTAGCATACCTATATTTAAAAAAATATATGTAATGTATGCCGAGAGATATCTTTTTGGAGGCACCTATAATATAAATAAAATAAAACAATCCTTAAATAGTTCTAAAGTAAAAAGTAAAATATCTCTTAAGTAAATAAAATAATCTAAGAGTGATAAAATAGTCTAATTATAATATTAATTGAATTTTATTTACAACTTTTTTATTTTTTTGAATTTTATTTACTTTTTAAAGAGAATACTTGTTAACCCACCCAAAATATATGTAATCACCATGTTTTAAAATAGTTAAAATTAACATTAATTATTTTTTAACAATAAATTGGTAACTGTCTTGACCTAATTATATATTTTTTGTTTAAATGAATCATTAAATATACTAAAAAAATATATATTCAAAAATATGTTTAATAAATTTATTAATTTTCTTTAATTGATCTACTTAATCAAAAGTGTTAAAATTTAATAATATTTTATTTTTAACATTGAAGGAAGACCCGACATCATAATACTTGTTGTGTTGTATAGTTTAGAAAAGCTCATTTTAAGGCCATATATTATGGTAGCTTACAATGCAAAAGAAGGAAGGAGATTTATTATCATAATATAGAATCCAATGCATATACATCACAATAACTTCTACAGAGAGAAGGCCTCATATTATTGGTAGCTTATAATGCAAAAGGGTAGATGGTTTGATCTAAACATACAAAAAAGGTATGATATAAATCTTCCTTAACCTTATTTCTCTTTCAAAATAATATATTTACAATTAAATATAAATTTTAGTTTGATATACTTTTTATATTTTTTAATTAAAATTTATATGGATCAATAGTAATAGTTGATTAAATTTTAAAGGAATGCAAATGTGAGTAAGTTAGATCAAATATACTATGTATATTGTTTGCTCATATATCAAATATTACCAAAAAAATATTTTATAAGTATGCACAATGTTGTACTCAATTATAATGAAAACAATTAAAGCATATAATTTAAAAAGGTAGAGAATTTTAATGAAATATTATTCTAAATTAAAAATAAAATAAGTATTATAAACATTTACAAATAAAAATATGTAATTACATTACTTTCTTCTAAATAATACTACTTATTTCTCACATTCACACATTCATAAGATTTGAACTCAATTTTAAATTCCAATAGTATAAAACTGTCATCAAGAACTGAAAAATGTTCAAAGCCTAACCAATACACTGCAAAAATAGCAATGTCTGACTACATGAGTCAAATTTCTTTCCTTAATATACATAATATCAAGGAAACATTGATCAGTCCCAGCAACATCTAACATTGTTGCTTTCCATATACATTTAACAGCTAAATGTACCCATTGGAGGAGAAGAGCTCCCACTGCTAACATCCATTTTGTCAAAATTCTGATTGCTCAGTAGGCTGATATATGTGCACATCGAGCTAACATCCATTTTGTCCTTATCATGTTTGTCCTTATTTTGAGCTAAATTCTGATTGCTAACATCCATTTTGTCCTTATCATGTTTGTCGTGACATGATTAGTCCAAGAGCAAATCCTCAGTGCTCAAATTGACATGCCTTGGCTTTATTAACTTGTGACAATCTTGTCTATTCTGGTCATGCTCATGGTCGGCCCATGACTTGACCTAGGACAAATAAGGTGAAGACTTATAAGGGCATAATTGATTTAAGTGTGAAAGACGATAGGAAAAAACAAGATCCCTGGCCGCCCTTATTGCCAAGCAATAATTGTTAAGCTGTAAATTACAAAAAAAATAAAATGGTGGGATAAGATCTGATTCTTTGATTTCTGACCATACATACATGTGAAGTCAAAAGAGAGAAATGGGCCCATGTAATTCTAATCTAAAAGCTATAACATCAATTAGTATTCCATGCTCTGTTACAAAGTATGCACAGCTCTGATTTGCTGCAATCATGGGCTCTCTGCACTTAAAATGTACTTTCTATACATCTTTATCCATTAAGTTTGTTTCCATCCCAAACTACAATATACATATATATCCTATAATATTGAATATATATACAATTTAACTTTTGGGGTTTACTTCTTCCCCCCACCTCAAACATAATAATAAATCAGCACAATCTGATCTCTCCTTGACTGTACATATTCTAAGATATGCTTCATGTTTTATAGTATAATATATGTGCTCCTTTATATTAATGTACACATCCTGCTAAAGGAGTACTTATGCAAAAGTACAAACTGAGGCTGATGACTGCTTTCTATTACAAACCCAACCTCCATGAACATGTGTTGATGTGTGTATATATATGTGTGCATGGGTTGCAGTCTCCTGTGTATATACTTTGTGCATACATATTCATTGATTCATTGAATGAATGAATGAAAGATTTTAATAATGTCCATGAGACTAAACAGTCTATGAGACCAAAACAAACAACTTAATTTGTTTTCATGATCTTTTCTAGGTTGGATCTCCACAAGACTAAACAGTCATTGAAAGCAGACAAATTTGTCGCAGTTGCAAAGTAAATTTTTTTATGTACTCTCCTAATAAATATAGCTAGGATAGAAACTCCCCAGAGGGGCTCTAAAAGGTATACCCTTTCTTTTTCTTGCTGTTCTGTAATTTGTTATCATAGGTGGAAGAGTTTGTGGTGAGATGTCCTGTGAAATGTTGCTTTTGGGGCTGTAATTGATCACAGTTGTCTCTTCGCTTGAGTTATCACCATGGCCAGCTTGTTCTTGGCCTTTCTTATATGCATGGATTAAATCCTTGACATTGAAATTGTTCCCGAAACTCTTTTGAATCTTCTGTCTCTTGTAGGAAGTTGAATCCTGATCAGATTCAGCCCCTCCTTGCTGTTGCTGTTGCTGTTGTTTTGGCTATAACAGAAATGTCATGTTGCAAAGATTACGTCTTATACCTGCTGCCTAAACAAACACAAACAAAAGACCTAATTTAGTAGTTCGATTGGTATGGGTTAAAAAAAAGTACAAAATCACACTCCCCCTCACAAATTTCTAAATATTTCCTATTATCTTTTGGATTTATCACCAAAAAATTATCACCCAAGTAATCTTATTCTTAGGACATCCTCATACACCATTATCCCTAATTGATAACTTATATCAAATTGGCTGAAATGTTAAAGAAGGATTGCTTGTTTGCTTGGTTATACCTTACAGCCGAGAGAGCAGAACTGAAACAAATCCAAAAGGCTTATTTCGCATATATCACAAGTATTAGTCACACCTTTCCCCGGTCTGAGCTGAGATCTCTTGTTCAGAAAAACAACCCAGGCACTGTTGATAATGTATGTTTGTATGTCTGTGATGTCCAAAATCTTCTGAATTTCAGACACCCTAATTACATTATGGTAGGAAGATCTTTGTATCTGTTCATAAGAAAAGGAATACAGTAAACGCCATGAAAAACTATCACTTAACCAATTATATTTAGCCTTCACAGTTCGCAAATTATTAAGGTTGGGAGTAACCCTTGTTCATACATCATCAACATTAAAAATCTTACTAATTTGATTGCTTTCAAATAGATAACTTTACAGTTCTCAAATTCCTAATCCAAATGCATTCTTCATCCTAATGATGATTCACTAAGGTAACCCTTGACATAGATAACTTCACAGTACACAAATTCCTAATCAAAATGCATTTTTCACTCTATCATGATCCACTAAAAATAACCCAAATACTAAATTAAGAAATATCTCAGATTTTTGTGAAAACCTCTTCAATAAGACCACTGCAAAACCTAACAGTACCCAAATTGAACGAAAACACCATGTAAGATCAATAGGATAGGGAACTCAATAGGATAGGGAAACTCAATTAGGCAAATACAAAACAATCTTCCACTCTTAAATAGATAATTATACAACAAAAACATAAGAAAGTACTATTTATTGTCTCAAAACAGGTATAGGGGTCTCACTCTATTCTTGAAGATTGGCCTAACCACTAAGCTTGATGGGTTTTTCATTTCTAATTATTTTCTCAAAACAGGTATAGAGGGGACACTGTGAATCCTTGAAGCGTGGCTTAAACACCGAGCTTGATAGGTTTTTCATTACTAACCATTTTTCTCAAAAGAGGTATAGGGGACATTGTGAATCCTTGAAGATTGGTCTAAGCACCGAGCTTGATGGGCTTTTCATTACTAATCATGTTCTCAAAAGAGGTATAGGTGGCCACTGTGAATCCTTGAAGATAGGCTTAACTTTTAAGCACTGAGCTTGATAGGTTTTCATCTTTGTTATACTTAGGAAAGAGCTAAAGCCATTTCAAACATAATCCTTGACTGCTACTGTTTCAACACTCAAGCAAACAATCATACAATGTTGATAAGATCCTCCAATAACAATCAGGCTATGCAAGCTCTTAAACTTTAATGCTTTTCACAGAGACTGTTATACCTGAACAATGTGATGATCATTTTGATGTTCAAGGAAATAGGTGCATAATCCAATAGTTTGTATTTTGCTAGTTCATATTTGCATCTCAGTGTTCAAATATGTGGCAACCAGCTGGATTGAATCTACAATGCTCAAGATTAGATTTTAGAGCTTTTTATGCATAAATTCATATGATCATCAAAGTCATTCCTTATCATTGGTTTTAGAACTAAGTCACTCTATCCTCTTAATTTTTGGATAGTTATCAACCGGCATAATTTGCTCTAGTACACTCGTGACTCTTGAATAGGATCATTAGCATATCTCGTCTCTCAATTAAATTGATTTAGATTCAAGTTTAATGAATCTCATTGGTAACAATTTCTCTTTGCTAATAATTTTGACATAATTTAAACATTGAAATGCTAAGCACATATGGTTATAATATTATAACTTCATTGTCATAGTTCTATTCTTTTGAAGTATTAATGAATATTATAATTTAACTTTTATAGTTTTGTTATCTTACATTTTTCTTTTAGTAAGAAATAAGATGAGGCAAGGGAAGGTTTAATGACTTTTGACTATTATGACAACTATTGATAGATAAATGTTAGGAAACATACCACTCTCTTTATAAAGTTTTGTAATAAAATCATGGTGATAAACCTAGTCATCTTAGGAGGTCTTCAATTCAAATCATATTCTTTTTAATAAATAGGTTGCCTCATGTTGAGATTTAAGACTTAGTTCCCTAAACATGTCTTGTTTTTTAGTTCAACTTTAACAAAATTTTGGGGTTCGTGATGTGTGAAAGTAATAAAAAATTATGGGCATGACAATGAGAGTAATTATTTGCTTGTGTTTGTTGTACACCATACTTACTTGATTGATAAACCATTGAATTTTGTTGAGGAGCAATGTATGCTTGATTTTTCCTTCCTTGAAAATGACAATATCCTAATTGATCCAAAAGTTAGAACGCTCTATCACACACTATCCCCTTGACTATTCACAATGTATCTTGTATCAATGTAGCAAATATGAAATCAAGTCCCCATAAATAGGTTTTACAAAATATCAATATGATTGGGCCTAAAAGCAATACTTACCTTTTTGAGTGTTAGGGAGAATCATTGATTGAAGGGTATAATGGGCTCACCAATCTATCATTTTATTGTGACAAATTGAGTGAAAGCTTTTTTTCTTCTTTATATTTTGCCTAAATTGTGTTAAGAAAGTGATCTCCAACTCTACCTATGTGTGTATGGAATTTGGTGTGATAGATGCAAACCAATATAATGCTACGTCATAAAACATGTGTTGCAAAACTCATGCAAGCCAAACTCTCATAATTAATTTTTTTTTTATCATTTATTGTTACAAACCTTGATATGTTTGTATAGATTTTTCACAACATTAGAAGAGGAAGTAGGCAACCAATTGTATGCATACATAGGAATTTGGTAAAAACTCCTAGGTATGCATAAAGGGAAAGCCATTGTCATTAGATCATTCCCTTATTTTGTTTAAAATATTGGTGAAAAACTTGATTTGTAAACAATTTTGAACGAAAAATAGTTTTCTTGTGTTTTAATTCTTTAATTTTTTAATTTTTTAAGAATTTTTTAATTTTAATTTTTTGGAAGAACAATAGAATCATTAAATTTTTAGCTATCACTCCATTCTACCCTCATTTCTTAGAGCACTTTGGTTGGTCTGTTCACAAGGGGCTTCATTGAGTAATTGGAAATTGTTTATGAAAATATGCATTTACTTAATGAATTTTATCATTAGTTGGTCATGTAAACAATCCTACTTTAATTACTTCATGGTTAATTCAACTTCTACAATTGTTTTCCTACTTTAGTTTGCTTTAGATTGATTCAAAATTGTAAAACCATATTTTGCAGAATTTAAATTAGAATTTGATTGAGTAAAATGGAAAAGTTTATTTATAAAGATTGATTTGTTATTAATATTCTTAAATCTTGATTTATAGAATATCAATAGAATAATATGAAAAATATAAAAATTTATGTTGAAAAGTAAAAATATACATTCAAATTTGATTAGAACTTTAAAATCAAAACTAATACACATAAATTTGGGTAAATTTTATATTAAATATATTTTTTCAACTCAAGTTTTGACCCAGAATTAATAAATATGTAACAATAGTAAATCCTCTTAAAAATTATAATTTAAACATTAAAATGTGTTATTTATGTATATATTTTAATTTTGATTTGTTATGCCGGTATTGGCATGGTGTGATGGTTTATAGGTGGCATTGTTGTTCTTGCCACCAAGGTTCAAACCCCGTTGGGGTGGTATTGTTGTATCCGGAAATTGATTTGTAAAACTATATTCTCAGAAGTAAAGAAAATAATTCAATTTTTTCTCTATAGTATTGAAACTTATCATTCAAATTGAGATGAAACTAATTTAAAAAGATGAAAAAATAGGGAAGAAAGGGAAGGGACAGACAAATTTAAAAAATGCAAATTTAAACATTCTTTCAATCCTCTTATGGATGTTGGTGAATGGATGAAGTTGATGTAAATCGAACATTGTGAACTAGGTACCCATAATGCTAATACAATTTGGTGCAATGTTGAAAGGATGTTATTATGCAAGAAAGTTGGTAGACTTATATTTAATATAAATGTGTTCAACCAACCACACAAGGCACTTCACCAGCGGTTGAGCACAAGTGGTATAAACACATCAAGATTTCATCAACATCCTTTGATCCAAGCAAGTAAGAAAAGCAGAAAGAATGTAGATGTAAAAACTGGGAAACCGCATTGAATGGAACAAAATTGACAAAAATAGAAACAAATATATAATTTTGATTTATTTCAACAGTTCCAAATCGCAACTAATTTTTCCATGAGTTTACAATGCATAATTACTCAAACATTGAATCCCTCCAAAGATATCACAAAATAACAAAATGTGAAGTCACGGGTGGCTCTTTGCACTATGAACTTTCCCTCCAATAATATTTAGTATAAATATGTGGCAAGATTGAATATTATTAGGGGTGGTGGGCCTAGCTCGATTGGCTAAAGCATCATGTTGCAAGCAAGAGGTCACGAGGTCTAGTCTCCCCATTGCCCCTGTGGTACTGGACGGTGTGTCGCACCAACGTCACCAGTCACGTGAAAAGTTTACCAGACTCGTACAGTTTATAAGGGAACGACTTTCCCTCCAACTTATTTTAAAAATAAATATTTACACATCTGTACAATTTTTTTTTATAATTATTTTCCTTTTTGCACAATCAACTTCATCTCTTGATTCCTTAGCGACCTTACCAATCTGCCTTCCTTGTTGACGTTTCTCTTTGACCATACCAGTGGTAAAAGTATCCTACAATCAACATTAATGAAGCATCAAACTTCTAAAATTTATAATTAAATCTAATGATACCAAACTTCTAAAATTTATAATTAAATCTAATGATACCAAACTTGAATGAAAATCCTGCATCTTGACAGTTCTATGAGTTCTGTAGCTGCATCTTTAGTTTCAGGTTTCATGTCCTATTCACATCTTCATTCTGGTTATCCCTTTTTTTCATTTCCTTCAAATTGTCTTTGCACATTCAACACAAAATTGTATTTTCAGGTTGCTTTACTCTGCAATTTTCTTCCGTTCAAAACATTTTCCTATTTTGATTTGAAACAATTCTCACACTTCACCTTCAAGACCATTTTTGTTTTCGAATAATTTTTTGCTTTTGCAAACAATTCGCCTTCTCAATCATCCAATCATGTAATGCAAGTGCTCATTTCCAGTCTCTTTTTTGGTTTAGTACCAATACAATTATCCTCAAAGATAACTTCCCTTTTCAATTTGTCGTCCATTGATAAGGTTCCTGTTCACTACATACTTTTAAAGGCTTGAACAACTCATCTATATTAATATGATGGTCTGGTTGCATGGAGGAAATTTTGACCACACTTATCCATAATCAAATTTCTCCCTGGAAGTTTAATACTCTTTTTGTTGATGAACTAGATCTGTACCATACTCTTCTTCCAAGAATTCTTATACTAGGACCTTCCTATGTGTTTAAAGGTTGAATCCCTTGGCCAGAATGGGCAGCCTCTCTCATATTTACTACTCCAATTTCTTGAGTTAGTGCTCTGACGGAATTCTCATGATCTAAAACACAAGGTGAATCTGCCATAGGATTTGTTGTTGATAATGCTAATGCCATAATATAATTGTCCACTACCACAAGGGTTTTTTTCATGTGGCACAGATAGCATGAACCCAGTGTAACTATTCCTAGACAATTATGAAGGAAACCACCCTTTCTACAATCAAAATTAAATCTCATAAGGGATTGACACTGATATTGAACATAGTGTGATGGTTTATATGTGATGATGTTGTTCTTGTCACTAAGGTTCAAATTCTATTGAGATGTTATTATTGAGTGTTTATATTGGAGATGAGGCCCCCATTTGTAACCTGATTGGTTCATAACTCCAAATCAGAAACGATCTCTCGAAAAAAAATTGACATTTAGATTTTGATTTAGATTTAGAAGGATTGTAGTACACCACCCATAACAGTCTACAAAAATAGAATTCAATAGAATGATCCTATTAGATTCCATCTTAAATTGCATAACCTGTCAAAACTCCCATTTCTCTCTTGATACTGTTAAGAGTCAGATTTGGTAAATACGAAAACTACTATGTATTTGCATAAGATACTCCTTGATCCAAAGCTCCAACGTTGTCACTGCAAATAAGATGCTGGCAAAGGGTGGGAAATTTGGATTTACTTCTGCCATTCCCAACATTCCATAAGACCACAATTTTTTTAGGCATTATATCAAACAGTTGCGCTGCCTTTTGTTTTACCATTGCTCATCCTATTAGCAGATTGTGACTTTTGAATTACTTTCTCCATCAGGAGCAGGTTGCGAACTTTCATATTCCTCGTGCCTGGAGCTCTTTGTTAGCCATGCCTCTGTTATGGCATTTCAATTTCCCTCAGGCACTTTGTCAAACCTTTTTTCGCCTTATCTGTGGTTCAATATTCTGCATGTATATCTACCCGACCATCACAACTACAGTGCTTATTTCTAAATTCTTCATACTTTGATGGATGTCTGTGTTAGCGTAATTAACTATTTTCAACTGCTGTTAGGAGCATGCAACTGTTGTTAGAAGCATGCAATCGTCAGACTATTGTTAGAAGCATGCCACCGCCAGCCACCGCTAGTTTTCCACTACTCTTCACTAGTTAATAGTTTTCTTATTATAAACTAACTAATCCTTTTCCCCTCATTTTCCTCCTAAGATTCTTCTCTTACGGAGGCTATATATATGTAGATCTTGCATCATTTATAATAATATAACAATGAAATCGGTTAATGCAATTTCGTTTGTCTGTGCTTGAAAATTTATCTCCGTAGATCTGGAAAATTCTACATGGTATCAGAGCAGGAGGAGGTAATTTCAAGCCATTAGAAGCTTTGGTGGTGAATTGTCACCTCCTGGGCCTGCAAAAGAAAAATCCACAGCCTACCCAATCAAGCAATTCGCAGCCTCTGGTTGCAAATTTATGAATCGCTGCACCATACGCCCCTTGCCAGAAGATCTAGGCAAGCTTCCTTCAAGAGTTTGCGCTACTATCAAAAGCTTCTGCAAATAGACCACAGAATTCGACAGGGGTGGGACTCTGTGGTGCTGCAAGCACTGTCAAACAGCAACAATACTAGTCAAATACAACAAATTGGTTCACCTATTGGCTTGTAATTACCTCCTCCTGCTCTGATACTGGACAAAAGAGTCCTCAAAGAGAAGACATATGTCCTCAATAGTGTCGTCATGATCAAGGAGGAGAGACTCTGCAAACAAATGATGAATGTCTGAAAGGATGACATCTCGCTGATCAAGAGGACAAGAGTGAACTTGCAAAAGAGAATCTGAAGTAGCAAAAGATGGGTGATACTGGACTCCAAATCCGGATGTGTTCCTCTGAAAACTGCTCACATGTCCACTTATCAGAAAGCGATGATGGCGATCCAAGATCTTGTGAAGACAGAGCTGGAGCAAGCTGCAAAGGAGATGAAGATGGTGGGCCAACAACATTGATATGGCTGTCAACAAAGAGGAGTGGAATGTCATCAAAGTAATCCTCTAGATCTGCAATATAGGACTCTACAAACAAGGATGATATGTCTGCAATATACGAATCCCAAGTAGCTATGTCTAGAAGATGTAAGATGCCCTGTTGCAAGAAGCCATTGGAAGCTTTCGAAGAAACAACACAAAACTCAGAATCAGCAACAGATGCAAGGACAAAAGAGTCCTCAAAGAGAAGACATATGTCCTCAATAGTGTCGTCATGATCAAGGAGGAGAGACTCTGCAAACAAATGATGAATGTCTGAAAGGCTTGTAATTCCTTGAAGATCTAGGAAGATAAATTAACAAGCACACAGAAAAACGAACATGCACAATCTTGATTTCATTCTCATTCACTCTTTGTTGACAGCCATATCAATGTTGTTGGCCCACCATCTTCATCTCCTTTGCAGCTTGCTCCAGCTCTGTCTTCACAAGATCTTGGATCACCATCATCGCTTTCTGACAAGTGGACATGTGAGCAGTTTTCAGAGGAACACATCCGGATTTGGAGTCCAGTATCACCCATCTTTTTGGATTGGCTTCACCAATCACCAGTGGATCCTTTTCTTCCCAAGGGGAGAAATGTTGTTTGGAGACAGTGGATCATATTTTGTCTTCAAACATTCATCATTGACACGGGAGCTCTTCCATTATGGGGGGATTCATATCTTCTTCTATTATATTCTCTCTATAGTTTTGGGAGAATTTCATATGTAAATGGGTACCTAAAATGGCCTTGATGCCAGGACCCATATTTGTTGCCTCTATAGGCATTTTTCTCCTTAGTTAGATTTAAGGGGGGGTTTTGTTCCCATAGGGTTTTCCCTCTTTCCTCTTTCCTCTTTCCTTAGTTAGACTTAAGGGGGGGTGTTAGCGTAATAAACTATTTTCAACTGCTGTTAGGAGCATGCAACTGTTGTTAGAAGCATGCAATCGTCAGACTATTGTTAGAAGCATGCCACCGCCAGCCACCGCTAGTTTTCCACTACTCTTCACTAGTTAATAGTTTTCTTATTATAAGCTAACTAATCCTTTTCCCCTCATTTTCCTCCTAAGATTCTTCTCTTACGGAGGCTATATATATGTAGATCTTGCATCATTTATAATAATATAACAATGAAATCGGTTAATGCAATTTCGTTTTTCTGTGCTTGAAAATTTATCTCCGTAGATCTGGAAAATTCTACAGTCTGTACCTGATCCAAAACTCCCATGCTCTGTAGATGAACTTTTCGCAAATTCTGGCAACGGCAATAAAATTTATCTTTAGAAACACCCTTTCCAAAGCCCTTCTTTTTGGATCCATTTTGTGCATATACTGCAAACACGGTATCATGAGATCAACTTTCTCTGAGGCATTTTGTCGAATAGTTCATGCACTTTGTCTATGATTTGCATTCTATTTTGCCTCAGCACAGTGCCAACAAAAGTCATGGGTTGAATAAAAAATTGCATTCGAAGCATTCGATGGAATTGCCTCTGCAGGCCGCGACTGCTAGGAAAAGTCATGAATTCGTTTGCCTTTGCTTCATTGCCTTACATTTATACAATCTAGCGTTTCAACACATTAGTATTTAAATTTTAAATGATTTTATAAAATTGAAGACAAAATACATCAACACATAACATAGATGCAATGGGTGAACAAAATATCACTAGACTTGGAATTTGATCAAAAATATTGTAGAAATTCTGATGTTACTCATATATGCAATAAGCAATACTTGTGACAAGTAAAATAATGTGATAACTGTGACAAAAGACAAAAAAAAAAATGATAAAATTCATAAAAAATGAGGTTTGTGATGACACTACAAAATGTGACAAGGATGTAATGATAAATCACAATAAAGCAAAAATTGGACAAGACAATGGGAGAGATGCTAAGAAATCTATACGACTCATTAATACTACTATACAAAGGGTTCCCAATTTGCAAAAATAGGTGTAGACACCTAAAATATTCCCTAGTCAATTCCATCACTAGTCCCGATCGACCAATATTATCACCTAGTCTAGTCCCCTTCACCTTAAGCCTTACACACTTAACTAAATAATCATATTATTTAATTAACCACCTTATTCATCTCCTCACAATAAATTAATAAATAATAATCATATTCCACCTATTTTCCATCTCACACATGTGGCTAAAATAATTAAATAATTTTTTTCTCTCTCCACATTCAACAAAAAATGGGCACCTATGAACACTTGTCCTTATGGTTCCATTATTCTCTCAAAACATTCCAAAAATTAATGACACATAAGAACACCTGTCGCTATGGTCCCCTTATTCTCTCAACACATTTCAAAGTTATAGCTTTCTTAGATGCACATGTCCCTAATTTCCCTCATGCTCACAATTACTTACTAAATTTGGTAAGTTAATCCTTTAAACCATTCACAATCTAACTACCTTCATCTCCACCCTCTATATCTCCTTTATCCTAGGGAATTCCTCTTAACCATTCTCCACCCTTTATCTTCTCCTTGATCTTAGGGAATTCCTCTCAACCATTATCCACCCTTGATCTCATAATCAAATCTTGACCATCCATTCCCCTTTCCAAAGGCCTATAAATTAAGACACTCATCCCTCAAATCAATCCATTATCACTCATGCTAAGTACATGATGTCAAATTGATGATTTTCAATCAAGGAGTATCCACATCCCAAAGTCATTGTAGCAAATCATTCAATAATGAAGGCTTCTGGTAACATTTCATGTTGGTTTTGATGTTATTATCTTGTTTTTCACTTGTTGAGCTCAATCTAGAGGTTTTGCTTAGTTTGGAGTATGAAGCTTGCATTGTTTGTTTATTTATGTTTGAGTCTCAATCTTTGGCGTCAAATTTTGGTGACTCTGATGGGGATTTACCCTTGTATTTCACTCCATTTTCCATGTTCTTGTGTTTCATTATTGATTTTCACTAACTATGTTTGAAGGTCTTTGCTTTGTTATAGCAATCAAGTTTTTGTAAGTGTTTCTGAGAGAAAAATAAGTGCATAGTTGTGATCAGGATAGTTGAGAGATGAAAATTGACATAAAACACTTGTTTTGTTGATAAATAATTTTTTGAGGTTTTATAGGGTTATGTTGATGAGTGTTTTTGCACTGCACAACATAGATAAAACACAAGTGTTCTATCTCTCTTGAAAGGTAACTTTATTTAGGAAAACTTCATAAAATGACCCCAAGTTTTTAGATGTCAGGTCTTGACTATACAAAAACAACTTAGTATTTGATTTGATTTGTTGGTAGTCACAAAGAGGAATTTATGGTTTAACAAGGTTGGAAGCTAATAAGACTCAATAAGGGCTTTATGAAATTTGAAAATTTCAACAAACCCTAACTAAACTTTCTAGATCTAAAATCTGAAAATCCTATATTGCATCCAATATAACAACTCGAGTGATGCCTTTTCCTTAATACCAACCCAAATTCAAAGAAAATGCAAAAGATTAAAGGGTTTCAAAGAGATTTAATCTAAAACCTAAGAATGATCATGTAAATAGAAAATGCTTCAGATGGAAAAATCCCCAATAAAACCTATCTTTGCTTAATCAAAGAAAACCCTACAATTCCACATAAATGGTGCAATCTTCAAAGGAATTCAAAATATTTTCATACTATAAATCATTTAAACGCATACCCAATTTTTTGCATAATATGAGTAAACATTCATAGTTGAACTATTGCGCTAAAATGGCTTAGACTAGTTCTATACATTGTAAGTTATTAGTAGAAAATCACAAATGGAATGAGCAACAAACTTATCCAAAATTCTTCAACACTTTTCCATAAACAAGAATGAACATGAAACTAAATAACTCAAGAAACAACTTGGAAAGAAAGAACCATGCAATAATATGAAGCAACAAAGAACATAACACCAAAATCAATGTCTTCTTATATTAGCTCCAAAAGTGTTTACAACAATTCCAGAACCAACTGCAAAATGAGGAAAAACCTCATATTTATAGAGTTCATTAAAATTTTAGGGTTTCTAAATCAATGGTTAGGATTAAATCAAGATGGGAACCCTAATTAGGTTGGACAAAATAGGTTGGCCTCATATAATTTTAATTCTCTTTTACATTTAAAACATAAAATCCTATTTTACATTTGAAATAAAGCATTTTGGTATTGATTCCTAGGTCACCCAGGCTGTCTTATGATCTTCAAAAATGATTGGCATTGACTTCAAAGTAGGGACACCCTATTTTTCCTCCATTCCCATTTGTTTCCTTTTATTAAATTCTTGGAATTTATGTAAAACATTAATTAATTCTTCTTGGCTAGGGACTGGGATAATTTTAATTTTGTAAGTTGTTGAAGCTATTTCAACTTCATTATTCTTCAATATTTTATCCCAATCCAACTTAGACTCTTGGAATTTGTTCATCACACTGATATATAAAGCAATGCTTTCCAAGCGATCCTCAGTGACACTTCCATCAATAACATGTGTAAAATTTTCCTTCCACCATTGTTTCAACTGATTCAACTTGATAAAGTCCTTTGTGAGGGACTTACCTGTCATAGCTTCCAGGAATAAAATACATCCCACAGAAATATCACTCAAATCCTTCTCGATTATTGTGCATTATTCTAAAGCTTTTTCATAATCTCTCTTCTAAACTTGAATGCTTCCAACCATGACCTAGGTAAATTATCAACATCTTTTGCAGCAAGAATCTCTTCTTCAATTAGGACATGCACAACAATATCAATTAACACATTTAGCATCATTATGGTTTTATCATCAGTGGCCTTGAATTCTACCACAATTCCCTACAACTTGTCTAGACAAGCATAAAATCTCTCATACTCCTATACAATTTTGGTTATTAATGGAATCCCCTTTTCATAGACTCCTATAACCCATCCCTGAGCTACTTGTGTGGAGGACTTCATTTTTCCACACTCATTGATGGCATCTTTTGACGATATACTTGGTTGTGCAGAGGGACTAGCCTCAATCTGAAGAGGGATTACCAAATGTTTAATATAGCCTTAAAGTTCATCGACTTGCCTCTTCAGCTGAGCTCTTTAGCCTAAACCTCCCTCTCTAATCTTTGCACAATTGTTTCTACTAACCCCTTGAGATCCTCAACCTCTTGCTTTTTGGTGGAGGGCCCAAATTAATGGATGTAACATTATAAGTTCTTCAAGAGTAATATCCTCTTTATTCTTTCCAACTACATGTGTTGTAATGTGCACCACTTGATTATTGGACTCATCTTTAATAATCCTAGAGATAATTCTTTCCTTCTTCTTCTCCTAGGCTTATTCATGGTGGCTAGAAAGTTGTCCCAATCTAGAAGCCTCCTCCTCAATAATTGGCATGGATTTCAGGCTTTCCTTAAGCCAATCAGGAGTTGTGGATATTTCTACAATGTGTCCATTTCCTATTGTCCTTGTTCTTTCTCTTCCTAAATAGCCTCACCCTTATCAAAATCTATTTTCTTATCATGTTCTTCTTCTTCATTGATGTTTTCTTATTGCTACAGGTGTTCATCCTGGGTCTATTGTTGGTAATCCTCAATTGGTTGCTCGGGGTCTTCAACATTTATCTCTTCAGAATCAACCTTAGATTGGGGGCCTTTGGAAGCATCTTCAAATGTTTGGATTTTCCCCTCAACATTTTCCACTACATCAAAAGTTTGATTATCGTCCATCTATTCTAGAACTATGTCTTCTACATGTGTGTCTTGATCTACAACTTCCTCCTTTTCAACAAATCCTTTGTTTGTATCCTTCTCTAGTTTTGCAACAATCTTCTCAATATTAGTCAAGTTGGGAAAGGGGATTCCACTCCTTGGAGAAGCCATTCTTTGATATACAACCTGGGGTCTTTCCCTAGAACTCTTAATATCTATAGCCTCCTCCCTTGTCTCCCCTTCTGTTACATCAGGAGGGACCTCTTCTTCTTTCTCAACTTTCTTTTTCTTTGGTAGAGGGGTGGTGTCTACATAGGCATCCTTTTTCCTAGCCCATGTAAGCGTTCTCCTCTTTGGGATACCCTTTGCAACATGCTTTGTTGGATTTCTCTTCTTGGGGATGGCATTTCTCTCAACCACATCTATCTTCAACTTTGGCCTTTGTTTAGCCTTTTCCCTTTTGATTATCAGAGGCTTTTCTCTCTCAAATTCTTCCTCTTCATCTCCCTCTTGTTCTTCGGCATCTAATTCTTCCCCGAAGGATGATTGTGATTCTAGATCACCTATCAAATCATAGGATAATTTCCCTCCATCAACCTCTAGCTCTAAAATTTTATGAGTACCCCACTACTTAGAATACTTAATCATGGGAGAAGTGAACTCATTCAATTCTATTACTTCCTCTACCACCCAATCGATTGAAGGAAGGGGTTTGCTTGCAATTTCCATGTAGTAATGATGTTAATGACATCCTCCTCATATTCTACCTAATTTGGCACATCCATGATTCTATATAATCTAATCATTTTAAGGGACAGTTGAGAGAATTTTCTTTTGAAGACTTCAAATTCATCCCGACAATTCACCCAATAGTCTTCAATATGTGCCTTATGCTTGTAATTCCTAGTTGCAAATTTTTGAGTGATCCCATAAGGATCAACTTACATTCTTTCTATATGGGTAGGCAAATGAAAGTATTCCATCTCTGTCTTTGAATGTTGGGATCATGGACAGCAGGGAATATGTAAAGGACATTTGAGTCCTATTTGATGTAATTGTAATATCATGTTAATTTTGACCTCTCTTATTGAGATGGATTGTAATCCATGGATAATGGATAGTGTAATTATTTGCAATTACATGACTCAATGTTGGAGCCAAACATTATCAAATTATGATGTAAATCAAACATTGTCGAACTAGGTACCCATAATCCTAATACGATTTGATGCAATTTTCAAAGGATGTTATTATGCAAGAAAGTTGGTGACTTGAATTTAATATGAGTGTGTCTATTCAACCACACAAGGCACTTCACCAGCACTTGAGCACAAGTGGTATAAACACATCAATATTTCATCAACATCCTTTGATCTAAGCAAGTAAGAAAAGTAGAAAGAATGCAAATGTAAAAGCTGGGAAACCACATTGAATGGAACAAAATTGACAAAAATAGAAAAAAATATATATTTTTCATTTATTTCAACAGTTCCAAACCCCAACTAATTTTTCAGTGAGTTTACAATGCATAATTGCTCAAATATTTATAAGAATTTTGGATGGGAAAATCAACATTTTTCCCTCCAAAGATATCACAAAATAACAAAATGTCAAGTCATGGGTGGCTCTTTTCACTATGAACTTTCCGTCCAATAATATATAGTATAAATATGTGGCAAGATTGAATATTATAAGCACAAATTTTATAACAATAATTGGACCCTACACAGCTACTAGCCCCTCTCCCCTACTTTTCAAAGACAACTTTCCCTCCAACTTGTTTTTAAAAATAAATATTTACACATTTGCACAGTTTTTTTTAATTATTTTCCTTTTTGCACAATCAACTTCATCTCTCGATTCCTTAGCGACCTTAGCAATCTTCCTTCCTTGTTGACATTTCTCTATGACCATACTAGTGGTAAAAGTACCCTGCAATCAACATTAATGAAGCATCAAACTTCTAAAATTTATAATTAAATCTAATGATACCAAACTTGAATGAAAATCCTGCATCTTGACTATTCTATGAGTTTTGTAGCTGCATCTTTAGTTTCAAGTTTCATATCCGAATCACATCTTCATTCTAGTTATGCCCTTTTTTCATTTCCTTCAATTATCTTTGTAGATTCAAGACAAAATTGTATTTTCAAGTTGCTTTACTTTGCAATTTTCTTCCATTCAAAATTTTTTCCTATTTTGATTTGAAACAATTCTCACACTTCACCCACAAGACCATTTTTGTTTTCGAATAATTTTTTTCTTTTGCAAACATTTCACCTTCTCAATCATCCAATCATGTAATGAAAGTGCTCATTTCCAATCACTTTTTTGGTGTAGTACCAATACCATTATCCTCAAAGATAACTTCCCTTTTCAAATTTCCATCCATTGATAAAGTTCTTGTTCACTACATACTTTTAAAGGCTTTAACAACTCATCTATATTAATATGATGGTCTAGTTGGATGGAGGAAATTTTGACCACACTTATCCATAATCAAAATTTCTCCCTGGAAGTTTAATACTCTTTTTGTTGATGAAATAGATTTGTACAATAATTTTCTCCCAAGAATTCTTATACTAGCACCTTCCTATGTGTTTAAAGGTTGAATCCCTTGGCCAGAATGGGTAGCCTCTCTCATATTTACTACTCCAATTTCTTGAGTTATTGCTCTGAAGTAATTCTCATGATCTAAAACACAAGGTGAATCTACCATAGGATTTGTTGTTGATAATGCTAATTCCATAATATAATTGTCCACTACCACAAGGTTTTTTTCATACATAGCATAGATAGCATGAACCCAATGTAACTATTCCTAGAAAACTATGAAGGAAACCACCCTTTCCACAATCAAAATTAAATGTCACAAGGGATTGACACTAATATTGAACATAGTGTGATGGTTTATATGTGATGTTTTTCTTGTCACCAAGGGTCTTCAACATTTATCTCTTCAGAATCAACCTTAGATTGGGGAACTTTGGAAGCAACTTCAAATTTTTTGGCTTTTCCCCTCAACATCTTCCCCTACATCAAAAGTTTGATTATCATCCAGCTATTCCAGAACTGTGTCTTTTGCATGTGTCCTGATCTACAACTTCCACCTTTTCAACAAATCCTTCTTTCGTAGTCTTCTCTAGTTTTGCAACAATCTTCTCAATATTAGTCAGGTCGAGAAAGGGGATTCCACCCCTTGGAGAAGCCATTCTTTGATATAAAACCTAGGGTCTTTCCCCAAAACTCTCAATGTCTATGGCCTCCTCCATTGTCTCCCCTTCTATTACATCAGGAGGGACCTCTTCTTCTTTCTCAACTTTCTTTTTCTTTGGTATAGGGGTGGTGTTTACAGAGGCATCCTTTTTCCTAGCCCATGTAAGGCCTCTCCTCTTTGGGCTCCCCTATGCAACACACTTTTTTTGACTTTCTCTTCTTGAGGATGGGCTTTCTCTCAACCACATATGTCTTCAAATTTGGCCTTTGTTTATCCTTTTCCATTTTCATTATCAAAGGATTTTCTCCCCCAGATTCTTCGTCTTCATCTCCCTCTTGTTCTTCAACATCTAAATCTTCCTTGAAGGATGATTGTGATTCTAGATCACCCATCAAATCATAGGATAATTTCACTCCATCAACCTCTAGCTCTAGAATTTTATGAGTACCCCACTGCTTAGAATACTTAATCATGTGAGAAGTGAACTTATTCAATTCTATTACTTCCTCTACCACCCAATCAATCGAAGGAAGGGGTTTGATTGCAATGTCCATGTAGTAATGTTGTTGAATGACATCCTCCTCATCTTCTATCTGATCTGGTACATCCATGATTTTGAGAGAATTTCCTTTTGAAGACTTCAAATTCATCTTGTCGATTGGCCCAATAGTCTTCAATATGTGTCTTGTGCCTGTAATTCCTGGTTGCAGCTTTTTGAGTGATCCCATAAAGATCAAAGTTCATTCTCTCTGTATGGGTGGGAAAATGAAAGTATTCTATCTCCATCTCTAAATGTTGAGCATTGAGAAAGGAAGGGCAAGCCTCCCATCCATTTATTTTAATGGGGAACTCACTCCTTATGCCTATCTTGTGCAAACTTTTTAATACTTTATAAAAGGCAACTAATTGCCTGGTGACCTCTAGCAGGATCAACTTGTTAGTGGGATACCTTGGTAGCCTATATCGTTTGAGGGGGTACCCATGTATTGTAATATAGGAAAGCTTATGAAATTACAGATACCAATAACCATATTTTTTTACCAACTCCATGGAATCTACAAATAGCCTGACATGTAAGGCTTCTTGCAATGTCAGGTAGTGATGTACATTGTGAAAGCATCATTGACCCTTCTATAATGAGAAGTACTAGATATGTGTAATTGGGGATAGTATTCATAAACCTTCACTTTTCCAACTATCCCCTTACAAGTTTACCCTCTATACTTGAAGCTCCAGGCTAGCATATACACAACATAGAAATCCATAGTAAACTTCTTGGTGTCTTCGACCTCCTTGAGTTGCTTGTCAAGGTTATCACTAATCAACTTAGCCCAATAGTAATTGGTCCCTTTTGTAATCTCTGCCATGATGTAGAACATCTAATATTCAAATTGGGATTCTCTCTCTAATCCCATAACCCTGCTCAAGTGAGTTATCATGTCATTATACTCTACCTTGAAATCACTTCTATGTAGCACCTTGGGCAATTTGGTTTAATGTTTTCTCTACTTATTCATCCATGTAGAGTTTATAATCTCTAGGGCCTTCTCAGGGTTATCCGTATAGAACTTGTTGTTTCCAAGGTGAACATAGTCAAATTATGATGGCCAACTAAAATGGACCTAATCTAGTGTTGTAATGTGTTTTTCACATTCACATGGGATTTAGGGCCATTCTAAGCTAAATAGACCCAATTTTTCCTTAATTTAGTGTTGTAAAGTGTATTTATTTACACTTTCACATTGGATTTTTTTCCCTCTTGTATTTATGACCTCTATATCATCATTAATAGGCCCCTATGACCCTATATTGTGCATCCCAAGGCATATTTTAATCAAAAACCTGACAATATCAACATAAAAACCTAATTTCTTCACTCCCCGACATCCTAGCTAGCAAAATAGCCCTTATGGGACCCATTCGCCACTTTGGGTGAATGAGTCCCATTTGAGCTATTTTCAAGGTTTGAGTAGGAAAACTAGGTTTTAAGTTTGAATTTCTCCTATGTCGGCCTTAGGGATCAAATTAACGGTCATTTGAGTGGATTACCTATATAAGAAAGCTTTCAAATACTCATTTCATAACAAGCAACATCATATATTCATGTTCTCAATTCAAACATTCAAGATTTAAGTATTTCAAGTCTTCACAAGGCCATCAAGATAGCTTTCAAGATCATTCAAGGGCAGATTCTTCATCAATTGTTGCAACAATTCAAGATCCGCCATCATGGAAAGGTTCTAATTGCATTATTTCATGTTCATGCTCCATTATCTTATTTCATCATTTGGTTTAATTACCTAAAAGGGGTTTGACCAAGGCAAACCCATATTCCCTAACAATCAACTCTTTTGCTCTCTCACTTTTTGTAATTGCATATCTAGGTGCTTTGAAGACTTGAAGATCATTGAAGATTAGGTTGCAAGCTTGTTGAATTTGTCTCCCCATTTGTAAGGTCAAAATTTTCACTAAAAGGTCATCTACAACCCCGAAATCATAGTTTCGGATCCAGGAACTTCGAGAAGTAGAAAGAGCAGACTAAGAGGTGCAGATCAAAACTTTGAATTTCCAGAAAATCCAAACTGGACTCATTCGCCACAAGTGGTGAATGAGTCCCATTGTAGGTTTTTTTTAGAGATATTTGCAGATTTGGATACCCATTTTCCTGAAACTTGTTTCGATACAGTTTCCCATAACTAGGACTTATTCACCCAAAATGGTGAATGAGTCCCAGTAGGTCAAAAATTCAAGTTTTTCAGAATTTCAGAGCTATTTCAAGTCTTCATCAAGTTCTTAGGTACACACTTTCAGTTTTATCATTTTCTATGTTGTTTCAAGCATTTTCTAGGTCATTTAGTATTGTTTTTCATTCAATTAGGGTTTTGCATTCTACTTTGCATTTCATTGTCTTTTCCAAGTCTAAACTTGGTGGTGAACCCATCATTACATCATATTCATCCCCTAGGACAACCCTATTGCAAGATCAATTTCCCTTTTGCATTGAGATCTCAAGGGTTATCCTTGAGTGGAACATCTTTGAAAGTGTGTGTGAATACATCATCATTCCCCCATTTTCATAGGTTCCATTTTGGTGAACCTGAATTTAGGACATCATTATTATGATTTGGAGTCCATCATCATCCTATATTTAGCTTGCATTAGTTGATTGCAATCTAGGGTTTCAAAATTTTCATTAGTGAAAGATCATATAGCTTGCATTTTTTCACTTCATTTCACTAAAAATTGAACAAAATATGCATTTGCATTTAGGATCTAGGTCATACAACATAAAAAACATAAAAAGTAGCCAAAAAAATCTAAATTTTTTGAAAAAAATCCCCTACTGGGACTCATTCACCACCATGGGCGAATCAGTCCCAATGCAAATTTTACACTGCTTTTTATAGAGTTAAATTTCCTGATTTTAAGATTTTGTTTGTTGTTATTGCTTTTCTATTTCAGTTTTCCTGCTTTTTGTTACATTCAAATCATTAGACTTATCATAATTTACATTCACTACTATTGTGGATAGAATTATTTTCTTGCACTTTTCAATTTCAGCATTAGTTCATAGTTAAATTAGATTAGATTACATTTAGCATTCATTAGAAAACAAAAACCAAAAACCAAAAAAATCAAAAGAAACAAACAAAAAATGGTTAACCTTAGAGAAAGCATATCATTCAAACCCTCTAGTAGTGATTACTTTGACATGTTAGATGAAGCCCTTGATGACTTCATCTCTCCTAGATTATCCACTAAAGTCTTGATACAAGAGGATGCAAGCATTGACAATCATGAAAACAATAATTGTTCTTCTCCCGATACCTCTCCTATTAGTGACGAAGGTATCTTGGTGATAGGAGATACGATCACTAAAGATCACAAATGTCTTGTTTTTCATCCTCCCCCTTGGAAATATATTATGACACACAAAGCTAAGATCATGGCCACTACTTTACCTAGTCTTCATTTATCTCCCAACACCTCCCCTACTTGTGAAATTGCTTTAGTGAATAAGGATAAAATCATGAATGATCATGACAAACATATTTGTGTGGAGGATATGTTGGTATCAAGAGATCCAATGATTGAGAGTTATAGCATTATTTATCTCCTTCCTAATGTTCCTAACATTTGGAAGGGTCTATTTAAACAAGAGGACCCAATCATTGGCACACATGAAAATCATAGTTGTCCTTCCCTTGATGTCTCCCCTATTTGTGATGAAGCTACTTTACAAAATCTAACCATGAAATGTGATGAACCTCTTGTTTGTCGCTTTCCTAAAAGCTCTCCTACTAGGGTAGATATTATGGCACAAGAGAATGAGACCTTAGAGAAAAATGATGAAATTATGGACAACAATCAAATTTCCCCCTCTCCTAATATCTCTCCTATCGGTGAAGATATTATGGTGTTACAAGATCCAATCGATGAGAATCATAAGCAAAACATTATTGAACAAGAAAATGCCATCATTGACACACAAAAAGGTCTAACCATTAATAACCTCCTTAATTGTGATGAAGTTATTTTAGGAGAGCCCACCTTTGAATGTCATGAAATCTATTTTTTCCCTCTCCTAAAAACTCTCCTACTAGGGAAGGTACCATGGTGCAAGAAAACAACAACATTGACACACTTCTTTCAAACAATACTAATATGGCTTCCTTAGATGAAGATGATGAAGTGAAATTAGACTCCTCTTCACTAAGAGATCATGAAACTAAGGATATATCTTTTGACATTATGGGTATGTGCAGGATCATCATGGAAAAAATAGGCCCTTAAGTGGCGAAAAAGGGTATGTGCAGGATCATCATGGAAAAAACAAGCCCTTAAGTGGCGAAAAATTTAGAAAAATCAGAGTTAGGCAACTTGATGTAAAAACTTGAATAAGTTATCTATATTATTTCAAAAATATGTAAGAATAGAATCTATAGCAAATTGAGTGTAGTGTCTAAACTACTAGGTTTATTTTAAATATATATATATATATATATATGGTAAAAATTTGAAATTTCAATGTAGTTGTACTTAAATTTCAGGGAAAAAATAAGAAGTAGGTATCTGTCTGACCACCCTAACCACAATAAAATGATAATATTTTTTTATAATATTTTAGATATAAGTAGAGGACTCATGTCTCGATGTGATGCATACTTTTTTGTAAATTTTTTCCAAGTAAATAATTAATTATGAATTTTTTATTACAACTTTTAAAAAATATAAAAACTTGTATGTCTAACCACCTTAACTTGGTCAAAAATTCATGAAATTCAATTTATTTTTTAATCCTATAGTATGTGAAGCATAAAATGTGACACATGTTTTAGATTCAAAAAATGTGATATTGTTTGAAAGCTATAGATGTTTTTCAATCAGCCTATCAATCAGGACTTTAGTCATAATTCAAATAGAAAATGAATAATAATTATTTATTAAATTCAAAGTAAAGCATAATTTATATTGGTGGAAAGTTGAGAATCTCCTTTAAAAACCCTTTTTCGTTTCATCAATTTTGGGTAAAAAAAGTTGTCAACCACATACCCATCATATTTCCACTTTTTGGCCCATCATGATCCTGCACATACCCTTATGCACCCCTTGACACCAACCACACATGTCGAACCTGTACAAGAGATAGAAAAACAAAAGCAAATTGAAGAAGCCACAAAGTTATTGGAAGATGTTGCGAAAACCTTTGAGATCATACCTATATTCGTGGGAAAATACAATATCATAACAAAAGAGTCTAAAAAGGGAAAGGAGAAACTAGTAATGGCAACACAAAATTCAAAAACATTCACTTCAACCACTTTAGAAGAAAAGACATCATTCAAGACAAACTTTGAGGAATTTGAACAACCACTAAATCCAAAAGAAGTGAAAAAGCTTTATGGAAGAGGTTTTGAACTTATGAAGCAACCTGGGAAAGGATGTGATGCTATAGAACAAGGTATCCATGTCCCTATAAAGCCTAAAATGCAAGAAATGACTAATGATCTTGGTTATTGTCCCTCAAAAGAAAAACCTTCATTCAATGCCAACACTATCACAAAAGATTCTTCCAAGACAACTTAAACTTTGATGCATCTAAAACTGATAGATATCTCATTAAATATGCATCAAGTTGACACTTTATTTACTCATCATAATAAATAGCCTTAGTTGTTGCTCCTTTCCATGTAATAGTTGTAGGATCATAGCACACTCACTATTGCATGTCATTCCCTTTTTCCAAGGAGCAGTATACCATCATCCACTCTGGGCTCATCCTTCTCCTGCACTAAATGGGGCCAAGGGGTTAGTTAGCCTCCTCCTCATATATCACTTGTCATTGTCTCTTTTGGCTAGTTCACTGCCTTTCATGTATGTATAAGAGAATGCTTGGGATGTGGATGACATGCCTTAAGTTGGCTCGCATGTGACATACTTATTCATGATGTAGTTCAATTTGGAAACATATGACTTGGCATAGGGATTTCCAAGTTGGCTCTCATTTCTTCTTTCTTGATAGCATTTATCATTGGCTACTTTAAAGCAATTGCTCACAGTGATGGTGTAGCAAGCGCTTTAAAGTGGGGGCATACATAGATGACATTTTTGGAAAATTTCATGGCGTGATTTTACTTTTTTTTTTCTTGTGAATGTATCCTCTTCTTGGTGGTGTCATTGGGTTTGTTTTCATCCAAGAGTGTACGATCTATTGACATGGCATGATGCAAATGAGGCATCCCATGGGTGATGATCTGACACTTTTGACTTGTCCTCTCTTACAGACATTAGGCACAATGCTCCCTAAGAAGAAGACCGTTACATGAACAAAGAAAAATCCCCTTTAACAAAATTTTCTCATGATATTCAAAAGAATTTACAAAAAGAATTACACTGTGATGCCTTATCAAAGTTATCAGGAGGATAAATTTGGTATGGTTAGTATGATGGGAAGCCAACACACTGGCATGAATTTCTCATTATATGGTGAGAAGCCTAGTAGAGCTCCTAAAATTTTGAGAAATTTAAGCTGATTCCTTACTTTGTCATGAATTATTGCCTTTGTGCTCAAGGGAAAGGTTTAGGGTTTTGAGCTATAAGCCCTCGTTTCAAATCTTGCAAGTCTCAAACCCTTGGGTGTTCTATTTCTCAGTCATCCAAGTTACAACTTGAGCCATTTGAATCATATTTCTACCGGCCCCTTGGTCTAGGTTCATTAGTTACCCTTTTTCACTCCATCACTTTAATATTTCTTATGGTCGGGTAAAAAAAAAATTCATGATGAAAGATTTAAGTCTTGAGTTTTATTCCTAAGGGTCTAAGTTTCATCGACCTTGCAAGGCCCCTTTTCAAAACATCTTATTTGCACATGGGAAATCTCCAATCACTTAAGTGGTCATCCATCATTGAAGTTGTCTTTGTTAGCAGTGGCATTTCAGAGATGGGCTACAGGTGACGGACCTCATTTTCCCCCATATCGCTTATCGTTGAAGTCCTCCATACCTCCTATTCCAATTTGACGACAAGCGATGAACATTATAATATTTTGTGTCGTGCAATCACTAAAATATTCCAAGAACTTTTCTTGTTTCTGTGATGAGCGATGGATGTGAATGGAAGGTAATGTTATGGTAGCCACATGTCTGAGTTTCCTCCCATCGCCAGTTGTGAATCATCGCCAAAGATATCCTCAACCTCGAGCTCATTACGGTGATAAGCGTTGGACCCTGGTTTCCCTTTGCATCGCTCATCGCTGAAGTCCTCCAGACCTTTGGTATCACTTCAGCAACAAGCGATAGCTCAAATTGTTTGACGACATTGCTAGAAGGTTTCCCTTGCTAAAATGATTAAGTAAGTTTAACCATCTTCTGTGACTAGTGATATGATGTATATCTAAGAATATTCCCCGCAGTGGGATGCTATTTCTCATCACTAAACTTTGGAGATGATATAAGGGAATTTATGTGGTAGCCAGTGACATGCTAATGATATGGCTTAGATATGGACAACTACATGGCATCCTTTTAGTATATCCTCACTGTTTCCAAGTATGGATGAAAAGTCAAGTGGTGATCCTTAATGAGCTTCATTGATAAATTTTTAAATAAAATGATCGATAGTTAGCATTAAGCATGGAGCAATTGATTATCTATTTTTTCACATGAGCCAGGATGGTCATTAATTATTACACACTCTAATAGCTCTACTTAATGAGGTTTTCCTGCAATTCACTCTCACCGTTTGCAATTATCAAGTGCTGAAATAATGGTTGTAGTAAGTATAGAGTAGCATGCGAATGTTGGGAAAATAATCATAGAAGCAGTAGTATGGTTTCCCTGGATTGTCTTTTGTGTTCATTTGTGTTGGGTTGGTTTTGTTTTTCTCTCTGGAAAAAATGCTCTGAGGGTATAGGATGCTATCTCTTCAGTGAGATGGTTTTCTAGTCTGTCTTGCTCTGTGTAAGATGGGTGAACCAAGTAAGTCAGTCATGTCGGTTATAAGTTCTAGAAGGCTTAGCATGCAGGAATCTCATGAAGATGTTCCTGAGGTTAAACCAGACATATTGGGAACTCCTACAACACCAAAGGGCAAGAGAAGTGTCCATAGAAAGAGTAAGAAAGCTATTGTCTAGAGTACCTACAATCTGAGGAATAGGACCATTTTAGAAGAATTGGTCAAGCTTAAAGGGGAGAAGTTGGTTGAGCCTGAGGAGAAAATGAAGAAGAAGAGTAGGGGTCCTAAGGATCATCTAGGGAGGAACAATGCTCCCATTGAATTTTCTGATAGCTCTTCAAGCAATGGAGGAAAATTTGACTCTGAATATGGTCATTATCTTATTTCCCTAGTACCCTATGATGATTCTAACGAAAAAGAAGTGGTAGCTACTCCAATCTCAATAAGGACTCCAAGAAGGCATACTTACTCTATTGCTAACAAAGCAGGGCAGTACCTCATTTTCCTTCTGAGCTGGTGCTTGTTTTTTGGTCCTTCGTATTGACTCAGTTCCTTTTGACTGTTCTGTTACTTTATATTGTTAGTGATGATGATGACTTTTTTGGGTTTGATGTGGACATGCAAGTTTTGTTGTTGCGACAACAATGCCTTTTGGAAGGATTGCTAGTATCCTTCGACTGATTACGTGGAGTTTTTTTCTTTTATTTTCCCTCGTTCAAAAATGACTAAATGTAACTATCCGAGAAGTATCTCTAATTTAGTGGAAATTAGTTTTGAAATGAAATGAAAGTGAAATGTAAATGAAATTTAGCCCGATGCTTGTTTCTCCCTTGTTCTATAAAAGGGATTTCAAGGTGAATTTTAAGTCTCAAAATGGTCTAGGTGAATAGAAAAGCTCAGAAAAGAAGCATATTATACAAAATATTGATGAATAGAACAGTATGGAGTCTAGGGTTTAATTCATCTATGTAAAGATCTTAAAATAGTTTTATAGAAGCCACAGATATGGAAGAAAATATTTAGTTCTAGAACATATACTCTCCTATGTAATTCTCCTACAAATTATAAATCAAATTATCAAGGGTATTTTGTTTATCTTTAGTTGCTTTAATTGAGGTGTGTTTTCATTTTTGTTGCAATTCAAAGAATTGTTTAGATGCTTGAGTGGATTCACAGGTTTGTGAAGATGAGTATAGGATTTGGTAAGAAGTTATATTTTAGAGGTCACATGAGTTATCATATTACAAAATACTATGATGATAGTCCACCAATTTTTGAGTAAAATGGCTAATATATTACTGGTTGTTACAAATTTGACTCCAAATTCCCAACAGATGAAGCACTAGTCTCTTCATTAAGATATTTTAGATATAAATGAGCTAGTAATGCACCCAGCTAGGGATTCAGAGTGAGAATGAAAATCATTAAAAATATTTTATTTACAATGTATGAATTTGAAGTATCACCTAATTCCTAGAAAATAGATAGTAATTTGCTCAAAAGTGTGTAAAATCTTTAGTGAATTACATTTATTTGCATTTAAAAGGAATTGATCTGTCCATAGATGTGTTCTTAATCAGACAAGTATCACTTGAGCACGATAATGAATACACTTCTAGGTCCCACAGAGCCTAAAGTGTAGGAGTAAGGGCCTTAGAATCCTTGACTCGTTTGTTGGCCACTAACTTTGAAAATTCTTGAGCATAAGGATTGGCTACCCTTTAGAGTATTTCAAGGTTTTTCTAGAAAAAACACCAATAGAATTGGTGAATCTGCTGGGGACTATTTTCATTCTCCAGTTGCAGATTGTTGTATCACAGATTCAATTATTTGGTGAATCTAAACTTTTCCTTTAGATGTTGAGAAATTCTTGGACTTGGAAAAGGTTTAGTGCAACAAATTTCAAAGGATTTGAGTGTGACTCTATTGTTGGAGAAGACCCAAAATGAGATTTACCTTTGAAAGAACTTCATACTGTGTGAAGTTTAATCCTCTGTGAAGAGAGGTGGCGACTCTATCTAAAGAACCTGATAAAGAATGCATAACAAATCCAAATCTGCAAATTGCAAAGAAGAAAAGTTAACGACTACTATAAATTTCCAAGTATTCTCATAAATCTAAAGAAAATATTATATGTTTGCAAGCACTTTATGAGAAATTTTCAAGACTGAAGATGTAAATGGTTCCCAATTAAGTGAAATAGCACTAAGGTAGGGAATGGTAATGGTAATTTTACATACTTCTAAAGTATAAATTTAAATTCATGTATTGAGAACAAGAAGTATGTTATATCTTGTATTTTACCTATTAGAGGATCATAAGTATAGTGTAGATAGAATATTTACACTATAAAGGCTTAAGATCATAATTGCAAAGGAAGTTTGAATTTTCTTATGGAATTGTGAGGTAAATGTCAAAGGCCTTTTAAGGTGTGTGAAAATTAATTTCAAACTGTGCATCCTTGTGGGGAACTGAATATGACAATGCATAAGGGAAAACCCCTATCATGTTAAAGAAAATTCAGTATTGAAAGGTATAGAGCTATAAATTTCAATAGAATTTGTGGTTACCCAAATGTTGTACCATCTAAAATTTGAGATAAGGTATCAAAGTTCAATGGTGAGAAGTTTGAATCAGCAAGCAAGCACCTACAAGATTTTGTTGATATGATGGGAGATTATGAACTGGACTTTGAGGATGTTATCATGAAGTTATTTGTTTAGTCATTAAAAGGAGATGCAAGATATTGGTTCTCTTATCTACTAGCATCCCCTATACACTTCTGGGATGAGTTTAAATTAGTGTTCATGGAACAATTTGGTGAAAGAGTAAATCCCAATGCGGTGAGGAAAAACTTTATGGAAATCCATAGAAATGAGGATGAGCTGGTTCTTGCTTTCAATCTTAGATTTGCAAAGGCCATAAGGGATATTCCTAAAAATATGTGACCAAATGATGCTGAGGTTTTGGTTGTGTATCTTGGTGCATTAGATAGTAAGATGAGTTATCTACTAAGGGATATAGAGTCTGCAACAGTACATTAGGTGTATCAAAATGCCATGAATATTGAGAACAATTTAAATACTCGATGATGAAAGGGTATTTGGCTACTAATGTTGGTTATCCTATCACATATCATGCAAATGGAGCCAATAGATTGGGCACTAGAAATGTCTATCAAGATGATAATGTCTCTACTATCCTTATTTCCCCATCACCACAATATGAGAATTATGGTGAGTTCCAAGTTGTGCATCAATGAAATTTATGCAAAGTTGATCAAATGTCTTCTGTTAAAAAATTGTATGGAATGAGAAGACATGAGGCCAAACCATCCTATGAATTGTTCTCAAGGTTCTTAGATGCTTTGATAGAAATACCCAAGAGTGTCAGACTAGAGGCTTCAATTTGCATTGATTTGTTTTGTGAAATTTACTAGTCAGGGCTAAGTACCTTGCCAAAGGATTTGAAGCCTTGCAGATTAAGCCAAGTAATTGTTTGGATAATAATTGTGGAGGGAGCTAAGCGTGATTATGAAAAATATGTGATGCCTTAGAGTGTTAGTGGTCATTATCTTGTGGAGAAAGATCAGGAAACACCGTAAACAAGTGAACAAAGTGTATCAGAATATGAGCATCTAGATTTTGTTGTGTGGAAGAATGTAATGATTGTAATCTATTCACAAATAGCACATATGCAAACCAATACAACCATGTTGCAGATGAAGATACACGATATGATGACAAGGTGGGTGTACATGACCTTTGTCCATGGGATGTCCTAGATAGTGAAGAAGTAGAAGAGATATAAGAGGTTATCCCATGTCATGATTTGTTCAATGATAGTGATGTAAATGTTACTTATATTCTATCATAGATTGATGATCAAGGTATTGAAGATGAAAGTTTGGGCATTCAGCCTAAGGAATTTGAATGTAGTCTCAGCATTGGTGATTTTTCTAGCTATAGTAATTGGTGGCATTGAGTCTGGTCATTCTTCTGTTGATTATGATTCTTCTTATGAAGTAGAGATGGAATCCCTTGCCTCAAATAGGGGATATGTTGATAATGATGGGAATGTATGTTTGCTTGAGAGTGAACAATTTTCTTCATGTGAAGTGTTTTCAGAATGTGATTCAATGAGGTGACTTACCAACATGATGAGGGTGAAGTTGAAAATTTGTCTATATTCTCTTCAAGTGATTACAATGACTTTGAGTGCAATAATGATTTGAAGGATTTAGACATTCATACTGAGGAGGAAAAAAATTGTATGAAAATAATGAAAGTAAGGAAAAATCCCTTATATGATGAGCCTCCATCAATATTTGAGGTGAGAAATGGTGACCCTTATTACTTTAGAGACAACCCACTCTTTGTTGAAAAATTTGATGATGCATCTGACACATGGTTAGAGTGTGGTCATGGGTAGACAAGGCAAAACATTGATGAGTTCCTTGGGAGATTTTCTTATAAATTTTTTACATTTGATACAAAGGTTGTGGGTAAGATTAAGGATCATGATGAGATTGAAGTTTTTGATTGTTTCTCTGAAGATTGTGATTGCTCTTATGGGGATAATCTAGAAATACTTTAGTCACTTGAACAGTGTAATGATATGGATATTCATGAGACCACTTGTTCACAAGTGAGTGAACAAATTGCATTTGATGCATACCTAGAATGTGATTTGGGTTTGTTATCAATTGATCTTGAATACAGTGTTATAAATGATGGAAGCATTGATGAGCATGCTTATATCCCAACTTCTCATAATTGTTTGTTTGAAGCAGATATAGAAATGCCAGCTAAGCATGAAAAGGATGATGATGTACTCATGGGTGAAAGATGGGTTTCATTATTGAATGATCATAAGGTACATCATGACAAGCACATGGATCTCGAATCAACATTATTACCCATTGATAAAATAGTTTGATGAATTTTCAAATTGTGTTGGTATTGCAAAACCTTTTGGTATATGTATAGAGCAACCAAATGATACAAACAATGGTGGATCTCATGCTAATGAATGTGAAATTGAGTTCTTTGTTGATGTTCCTTATCTTCACAACATGATTATGGACATGTTTTAATCTAATGAGGAAAGCATTTGTGTGAATGAAAATAAAGATGCATGTTCAATTGTTAATGAACAAAGTTCAAATAACAGTGAGTCTCTGGTCCATACGTTAATATGTTTATCAGCTGATTATTCACATGAAGTTACTGATGATTATGAATACCCTTGTGTTGACCATGATTCTCTTGACTTGTTTTATCCTACTTTCGAAGCATTTTGCATTGAACTGAATGAGGGTTTGAAAAATGAATCAGAGTACGCTACTAAACTTGAGATGATTGCATTTACCCAATTCTGGGATGATGGTGATGAATATGATGTCCATATCTTGGACACCAGGGTGTGCTTCGATGTACCTAAATCAAAGTGCTTAGTCATATGACCATGTTATGATGCCCAATTCAAGGATGCTCCTAAATATGTATCATTTTCCTTTGATACATCTGGGGGTTATTTGTATGGAATACACCAAAGCACCTATGAAGGTTTTCAATTTGATGTGCAAACTAAATGTGATGTCAAATTTGGTGATCAAATGGAATATGAATGCTTCACCTTCTCAATTCAATCAAATAAGCTTGTACTGGAGCAGGCTAATGAGTAGGGAAGTTTTGGAAATATGGCATGTTGGGTTGATGGTGTTAATCACAATGGATCAGATTGTTTGGAAAATCTTGGTAGAAGTGTTGATCCATTACAAATAGTTGACGATAAAGCCTTCGATAGAGGTAAGAATTGGTTCCAAGCTTTTGGGGGCCTTGGGCCACAAATTTGAAGATTGAAGCTAGTGAAATTGCATGAGGCAGGCTTAATGGTCTATACATTAGTAGAAACCTTTAAAAAGGAAAGCACCATGTATAGCTCTATAATTAGTGTATATAGGTTTGGTGTGTTTTCTTTGGGTTGTGTCTGCTTGCCCTGTCCTGGCAAGCTCTTGGTTTTTTGTGCTTCTTTGCTAGTCTGCTTCAACCAGAGATCTAAATTATCGCCATATCCACCAGGGGTATGCATCCTTGAGCATGAGCCACTAGTAGAGATCCTAAAATTTTGAGAAATTTAAGTTGATTTCTTGCTTTATCATGAATTGTTGCCTCTGTGCCCAAGGTAAAGCTTTAGGGTTTTGAGCTATAAGCCCTCGTTTCAAATCTTGCAAGTCTCAAATCCTTGGGCATTTTGTTTCTCCATGGACCTATCATATCTAGTTCTCGGTCATCCAAGTTACAACTTGAGCCATTTGAATCATGTTTCTACCAACCCCTTGCTCTAGGTTCATCATTTACCCTTTTTCACTTCATCGCTTTAATATTTCCTATGGTCGGGTAAAAAATATTTCATGATGAAATATTTAAGTCTTGAGTTTTATTCCTAAGGGTTTGAGTTTCATCGACGTTGCATGGCCCCTTTTCAAAACATCTTATTTGCATGTGTGAAATCTCCAGTCACTTAAGTGGTCATCCATCGTTGAAGTTGTCTTCGCTGGGGTTGGCATTTCAGTGACTGGTAATGGACCTCATTTTCACCTGCATCGCTTATCACTCAAGTCCTCCAGACCTCCTGTTCCATTTCAGCGACAAGTGATGAATTCTATAATGTTTTGTGTTGCTCCATCGCTGAAATATTTGAAGACCTTTTCTTGTTTCTAGGATGAGTGATGGATGTAAATGGAAGGTAATGGTATGGTAGCCATGTGTTCGAGTTTCCTCTCATCGCTAGTTGTGACTCATCGCTGAAGATATCCTCAACCTCGAGCTCATTACGACAACAGGTGATGGACCCTAGTTTCCCTTTGCATCGCTCATCGCTAAAGTCCTCTAGACCTTCAATCTCACTTGAGTGACAAGCGATGGCCCAGATTGTTTGATGGAATTGCTAGAAGGTTTCCCTCACTGAAATGATTAAGGAAGTTCAACCATCTTCTGCAACCAATGATCAGGTGTATATCTGAGAATATTCCCTGTAGTGGTATGTTATTGCTCATCACTAAATTTTGGAGGCAATATAAGGGAATTTCTGCGAACATTAGTGACATGCTACTGATATGGTTGAGATATGGACAACTACGTGGAAACTTTTCAGTATATCATCCCTGTTTCCAAGTATGGATGAAAAGGAAAGTGGTGATCCTTAATGAACTTCATTGATCAAGTTTTAAATCCAAAATGATCGACAATTAGGATTAAACATGGATCGATTGATTATCTGTTCACTCACATGAACCTGGATGGTCATTAATTGTTACACACTCTAATAGCTCTACTTAATGAGGTTTTCCTACAATTCATTCTCATCATTTGTAATTATCAAGTACTGAAATAATTGTTGTAGTATCAGAGGAGTAACATGTGAATGTTGAGAAAATAATCACAAAATCAGTAGTATGGTTTCCCTAGATTGTCTTTTGTGTTCATTTGTGTTCATTTGGTTTGGGTTTTCTCTCTTGTAAAAACAATTTGAGGGTATAGGTTGGTATCTCTTATGTGAGGTGGTTTTCTAGTTTGTCTCTTGCTCTGTGTAAGATGGGTGAACCAAGTAAGTTAGTCATGTCAATTAGAAGGTCTATAAGGCTTAGCATGTAGGAACCTCATGAAGATGTTCCTGAGGTTAAACCAGACATATTGGGAATTCCTACAACACCAAAAGGAAAGATAAGTGTCTGTGGGAAGAGTAAGAAGGCTATTATCCAGAATACCTACAATACGAGAAATAGGACCATTTCAGAAGAATTGTTCAAGTTTAAAGGGAAGAAGCCAGTTGAGCTTGAGGATAAAATGAAGAAGAAGAGTAGGGGTCCTAAGGTTTTTCTGGGGAGGCACAATGCTCCCATTGAAGTTTTTGATAGCTCTTCAAGCGATGGAGGAAAAACTGAATCTAAATATGGTCATTATCTTATTTCCCTATTACCCTATGATGATTCTGACACTAACTCATTTGACTGCAAAATACGACGAAAATTTCTGATGAAAGATGTATAATTATATGTATCGTTGGGTACCTGTGTATTTAATGTGAAATTTTCAAAAAAATTTAAAATTTATGCCCAACCTTTGTCCAAATTGTGATGCTCCGTGATTTTTGTCGCTATTTCGACATACACTTAAAGTCAACCATCCCCTTCCATCAATTTGTGGGCCGACAAGTATATGGTTAGTGTTCGTCGGGATTCCGACAATTTTTTTTTAATAAATAAAAGTGAGTTTGACAATTTATCTATACTTGCAACAGTGATTTGTTATACTTGGGAATTTTTTATACTTGTGATAGTTTCTAGAGGTTATAGGCCAAATTTTTTTGTTGCAAAATATTAGAATTATTAGATTTTGTTACATGTCTATGATTAAAAATTATTGGAGTGTGAGTTTGATATTTTTTGAAGATCTAAATATTCAAGCTTGGCAAAGAAAAATCATGTCAGATAATATTAGTGCAGAACAAAATGAAGAGACACTTGCTAGATTGTGGGCTAGATTGAAAAGAAAGAGTGATGGGAAATGTTATTGCCCTTGCAATAATTGCAAGGGCTTAAAGACAAGAAGACATTTAATCACAACAGCTGAGAAACATTGTAGGTATCATGGTCACGTTGAAGGGGGGCATGATTATCGTCCATTGGTAAGTTGTTCATTATATGTCTTTATATTAATTGAATTTGTAAATGTTTATATCGTTTTAACATTTTATATATATATATAAAATCACTTGATCATGATCATGGTTTATTTGTGTAGATCATTATTATAAAGGTGGGACACCCTAGGGCACATGATATGGATTATCACGGCCCAAAGAATGTGGTTTTGCAAGAAGAGGAACGTGGAGCTATGAATATCGAAGATGAAGTTATTGATTCTATGGAAGAAGATGATTATGCGCAAGAAAACACAGTTGAAGATGATGGTACAAATACATTGATCCATGACACATCTAGTGGCGCAGTTGATCATGATGATCGAGATGACTTTGATGATGTTCACGATTGACCTGTACTTGAGAAGGCATACAAGCCCCTTTATGAAAGCTCCCAAACAACTCTTCTCTTTGCTATATTGTTGTTGGTGAGTTTGAAGGTTATGAATGGTTTATCCAACATAGCAATCTCATAGATGTTAAGGTATGTCATATATGTCATATTTTTTCATCTATTTTTGTTGTTAGTTCATCACTAGTAAATAAAGGATGAAATATGTACCATTAATATTCTTTATATTTAACAAATTATTTTTTTGTTGTAGATTGATAGGTGAATTTTTGTTACCACCATCAAATATTTTACCTCGCTCATACCGAGATTTATTTTCCATTATTAAAGATATTGGAATGGAGTATCAAGAAATAGATGCATGTCCCAATGATCATATTATATATCATAAACAACATGAATTTGCAACAGAATGCTCGGAATGCCATATCAGTAGATATCAAACAGATCAACTAACAAAAAGGGTGCCTCACAAGGTTCTTTGTTATATTCCCATTATTCCACGTATGCAATGATTATTTAGGTGCAAAATCTTAGCACAATTTATGGATTACCATGCATGGAATAGAAGTGGAGATGACATTCTTCGAATGACTGCAGATGGTTCTGCATTTAGGGACATGGAGGAAAAATGGCCACACTTTAAAGAAGAACCTCATAATCTCAGGTTTTCATTGGCAGCAAATGGTGTCAATCCATTTGGAGAGCTAAGATCTATTTACTCAGTGTGGCATGTTTTTGTTATCAACAATAACATTCCTCCATGGATGTCAATAAAGAGGGAGCACATAATGTTGGAAATGATTGTTCTAGGTATTTGTTTACATCAATTTTCTTTAATGTAGTATCATCTCATTTGTCTTATTTGTTGCATAATGACTTATATTTTTTTATTAAATAGTCATTTACATTAATTTATATATATTGCGGTAAACTGGTTATAATAATTATGTAATGTTTATGTTCATTCAACTAGGTAAGTACCATGTTAAAGATATGAATGTATATATCAAGCCTCTTATCGACTAGTTACTAAAGTTATGGAATGGTGTCACTATGTATGACATCTCTAGACCAATAGGACAAAGACAATTTCAATTCCATGCAATGCTTGTATGGACAATTCATGATGCCCTAGGGCTAACACATTTTTGTGGTATGTTATAATGTTCGACTGCACTTTAATGATATTTAATTTTATGAAGTAGATATCATGCATGTTTTTTAAATAATCTATTCATTATAAATAATTTAAAAAATTGACATATTTAATCCAATTATATATGATCTTGCAGGTCTTCAAACAAAGGGAAAATTTGCATGTCCAGTTTGTGGTCCAAAGATGAAGTCTCGTCATTCAACAAGTTTAGGAAAGTAGGTGTTTGATAAGTATAGGCACTTCCTCCACAGAAATCATAAGTATCGAACTATTGAAAAACATCTTTTCAATGGGAAAGAAGAGACTACATCAAAACCATGAAGAATGACACCTCGCCTATGGAAGTTGGAATATAATATAATTAATCATCAAGGTTATACATCGGATCAAATTGTTTATCTATCATATATGATATGTTTGGAATTTATATTTTTATATTGTGTTTTTTTTACTCATGTTGTAATTGACAATGATTGTCGTTGTTAATTTGTTTAACTTATATGCTTCATGAAGATCGTCAAGGCATTAATGGTTGGCTTCCACAGGGACTAAAAAGTTATCCCAGACAATTTAGTAGGTTTCCCTTCTATGAGTAGCTACAAATTGTGCATTTGTTTGATACAATGCATATTAGAAATAATATAACAGAAATGTTATGGAAAATATTGATGGAGGGCATGACAAACAAAAAATTGTCAAAATTTGTAGTGACATTCAGGAAGCCAATCATGAAATAAAAAATTTCATTCAATTAAATAGCGATGGAGACCAAATTAATATAAGTGCCCTTCCTTGGTTATTAACGGAGCAGCAAAGCAATGCTATAAAAGAAGTCATATGAAAAATTTGATTTCCCATAGGATTTGTTGTGAACATAAACAATATCATAACAAAGAAAGGTGAATTTGGGTCAGAGATGAAAACGCATGATTGGCATACCTTCATTAAGGTAATTATTCTGGTATATTTTTTATATATTTGTATACCGCATGTACTTTTTAGTGTATTATGTTTACTAGTTTTGGAAAAATAATGAAAAGATCATTTTATAATTGTTGCAGTATGTTCTACCTCTATCTCTCCCAGACAACTTCAACAACAATGTCAAGCAAGTTATATATGATCTTGGAAAATACATGACGTAAGTAGTGATATTTGTTCAATTCGTTGTATAGATCTTATATTTTCCATTTTTTTTACTTGTTATGTAATATATTGTATATTTTTGTTAAATCTCATTAATATATTTGTGCCTTGAATCACTTGTAGATGGTTTTCATCTAACGAAATCCATAAAGAAGATATAAATTATTGGAAGAGAAAATTCCTCGTCTAATGTGTGAAATGTAAAAGTGTCTACCTTCGACATTTTGTAATGCACAATAACACTATCTCATACACCAAGTTGAGGAGATTGAATTGTGTGGACCTATACACACAAGGTCAATGTGGATGGTTGAGAGGAACTTGAAATTTTTGAAGGCTTTGGTTAGACAAAGACGACATCCTAAGGGTTCTATGGTGGAGGGATATATGGTATACCAGACCATGGTGTACATTACTGAATATCTTCCTAAGTTTGCAACAAAGATCCATGTAGACTGCATTTGGGATCCCAACTCCATTAACAAATTCGAAGGGGAGTACCTGATGGGGAAAGGTAGATTAAGGAAAGTGAGAGGTAATTATAAGATGGTCATGGAGATTAATTAGAATACATTTTGCATTTCCTTCAATTGCTTGAAAAGAAACAACAGAGAACAAGTCCAGATGAAAGAATCTTCCACACACAAATAGAAAAGTACTGGTATTGTATTACTCCAGAAAATAAGTCTTTCACTATTGGTGCCTTATTTTATCCACTATGTCATCACAACATCTTACTTTGATTATTCCCTTGTCGGTGTAACTTGAGATATGTTCTCTCGACTAAATGTTATCGGTGTAATATGTGTCGTCGAGTGGTCCATTTTCTATTGCTTCGATATCAATGTATTGCTCCGATGAAATATATCGGTGTACCTCATGCCAAAATCCTGAGTGAGTCTATCTTTTACTTTCTTGAATAACCCATCAGTAGAACAAAAAGAATGTGTCCCCGATACGAGCCTTTTATCTTCATCGGAGTAGTATATGAGATAGGAATTATCACTTGTTAGGCTTCTGATGGCCGGCGATGAGTATTTTTTCAGAGAATCTTTCATGAGTTATGCCGATATGCATTTCCTGTGGTGCTACATTCTCTATTTGTTCCTTTTTAATCAAAATATACAACCCAATTTCTTATGTCGATCAATATGAATGCAATGTGCCTATGCCGATATTGTACAATGTGCTTCCTTGTTCATGTTGTAAGCTCTCAAAAATGCAGGTAAAAATACCTCAAGAGGTTACCAAACTCTTGGTATGTTTCAAGGTAACATACAAGGCCAAATGGTTTTAGACCTTCTCTTCAGGTGCTACCAGACCTAGGTGGGTCAACCTATGTGAATGAAGCAGACTTGAACTATGTGATTCCTCCTACAACAGTCTATTCACAATGAAAAGTTGAAAGTGAATAGATGTACTAGTAATCTAGCATAAATTTTATAAGCAGTATCAAAGAAATATGTTCAGTTAATAGATGTAAAACGTTTAAAATGAAATGAAACTAAGTGATGAAATGTGAAAACCAGTGCTCTATTGGGTATATGGATTCAAGTAGAAATCAAAGACAAGTGACTTATGACTAGCAATAATTCAAACTGTTTGGAACTTCTATGTTTATAACTTGTATAAACAGGCAGGGATGCAATTATCAGATTCTTCTTTAATAATCCAAAATAATATTCCTAAGTTGTTGTGAATAATCAAGAGGACTTTAATCTTTACTTGAAAGACCCAATTAATTATGCCACACAAATACAACAAATGTGCACTGATAAATTGAAAATATGCTTGATATATCAATTTAAACAACAGAGTAATATTAAATATGGAGACAATCTAGCAATATCTTCAATTAACTTAACAAAAAATTGATACCAACATAGAGCCACCGAATCAGATATTTTCCATTAACTTCATCAAAAATTATACATGCATCTTGGTCCTTTATGATGTAAACATTGTATCAAGCCCTATTCTCCTACTTCTTCTATCTACTCCTATCTTAATATTTTTTTCTTGTTCCTAGTCTCTCTTATTTATAGGAGAGGCAACAAGCTTCAGATCAAAAGACATGACTTTTGATAACAAAACTTAACTAACATGTAAAATATAACTGAAACAATTAACAACTAACACATGACAATTATGTTAATATCTGAGTAAAAGCCCGAGTCACCAAAGACCTATGCAAAGCTTTTACTTTATGATAATCATCATTGATAGTGATTAATCTTCATCTGAATTGAGGTATTTCTCCTACCACTTGCTTATGGTTAAATAATTCGGCCACTTGTATTCCTGTGTAGCAGTGAAGTTTGATAGGTGGCTTTTCCATCTACTATCGAGCAGGTTTCTGGAATCTACAACAAACTTTGTATAACCATTATCCAATGCAATAATTCCATCAAGCAGAGCATGAAATTTTCCATATTGATATTACCATCACCCTGTATATGTGTCAAACATTGTGGAACCATTTTATCAAATTCATTTCTCCATTCATCCGCATCCTTGAGTTGACCATCACCTTTAACGATAAGAGGGCTAAAATTGTGTTTTATTGAATTAAATGAATTCCTTATGTTTTCTACCTTCTTCTTCATATCAATCAAATAATTATGCTCATCAATGATTCCTTTTACCATTTCTTGAGTAGGTTTTAACCTTGGGGGTGCATCAGGATCTTTGTGTGTGGCCTTACACAAAGTGGTTAAGATATGGTAAGTGGGCTGCCATCTTTTCTGCAATTCCTCTAAGGGGAATAAGTATTTATCTGTTCCAGAGCTTTTACCAAATGACTGAAGCCCTCATGGACTCCGCTTATTTTTTCTTTTAAAACTTCAACTCTGTGTTTCATTATTTCCTCCAAGGTACTCAAGATGTGTCGTTTGATATCATCCATATTATGATTCTTTAGTTTCTCAACCTCTTCTTTCAATTGCTAAATCTGTGGATCTTCAACTAAAGCAGGTGGATGATATACAACCATTTCATTCCCCTTTACATCTATGGCTTGTTGCAATTTTTGCTTCAATCTGACATTTTCAATGAATAACTTATTTATCTCCTCATTTGATAGTTTGAGTCTTTTCTCATACTTTGCCATCTTCTTTTCCATGTTTTCCACTACATCTCTTGTAAACATTGTTGAATGCATTTTCGTGGTTGTTGCTTCTATGGGAGTAGTGTCCTTCATAGTTTTGACCAGAGCAGACCCTCTCATTGCTTGCATCACATCTAGAAGCCTAGGCTTCCTTGTGCTTTTATGTTTCGTCCATAGGGCAAGGGTCCAGGTGGTTGGATTATATCCTATCCTTGATACTCCTTCTAAATCAAATTCTGCAACCAATTTGGGATCATATTGAGCTCTGATTTGATCCAACAGAAACACTTTGGAGAGTTCCATTCTTGGTATAACGAGCATGTTACTTTTTTAACACTAACTCCCTTGCTTCTTTAGGAGTAATATTTTCATTGTCAATATTTAACTCTGTCATTGTTTGTGCTTGCACTTCTGCATGTTTCAAATCATCAACTCCAATGAGGTTAATTTTTAGTTTGTCATCAAATTTTTTCATCTTCATTTTTATCCAAAAATCTTTGAACTCCCTAGTATGGATAAATTCATCATCCTCCATGAATCTCAGGGAAGCAATAATTCTTTCATCATCCTGCATTTCATCAATAGCCTCCATCGATATTCTCATCTTGGGATCATGAGGCTCAAGGATTTTTTGTTTCTCTGCAACCTCTTTCATCTCAGCCAAAGTTAAGACTGCCTCTTGTTCTTCATCACTTGACTCATAGTCCACTAGTGACCCAATCTTATGTTTCTTGGTAGGAGGCTCATCTGTTTGAGATGGAGGAGATGGATGAATTGGTGATGAAGGTGGTGTATGTGATGTAGAGGTTGTGGATGCTAGTGGCTGGGGTGTAGGAAGTGGGGCTGATTTCTCTTCTTGATCCTTTTTAGATAATTCATCAAATTTACCAAGGACTAATTGCATTCTTTTCAACAAATTTGGCTCCTCATAAAAAAACCCCTTGAACTTCTTATCTTTTCCTCTCTCTTGATCCTCCCATCTCATCATCATTAACCATCTTTTCCTTCTTTCAAACACATCTGCAAAATAGACTAGGTTTCTTATTACATCCTCTTCCAGATCAAATTCATGTGTTATTGCCTCTCTTTGTGAGTAGGGTTCTTCTGATATTGTTGATGTGGCCTTCTGGATCACATATTCTCTTTTTCCCTGATCTGAGAGAAAAATTATCTTTTATAAATCTCTGCAATTCCTCCAACATATCTGATCCAATTGACAATTCTTCAAATACCATCAAATTAGGTAGAAATGTGCCTTTTTTCTAATTTTTCATCAAATCATGCTCCATCCAGAGCATTTGCCACATAAATTCTAAAAACAATACTCTGCTAGGCACAAATTTTGGTAAAATATGAGGGGCCTGATCACAACCATATACCTTGATGATGGTGTGTTGTGGCATCAAAAACCAATCAGCATAATTATGTGTAAAACCTTGATCCGGTTTGTATTACAGGGGTCTCATGACATCCATTAGGGATTGTGGTAATCTTGGTGTAGGAAAACCAAGCTGAGCAATCAATTTGATGACAAAATCATCCCTAAATACAACATAATCACTTTCATTGCATTTATTGTCCCAAATATAACACCAATTTTGTACTGGGAGCATAACTCCATTCTCATGTGTTCTCAATTTCATCCTCTTTGTCCATTTTGTTTCATTTTGAGATAGAATCAAATGACATAATAAGGAGTACTTTCTAAAAGTTATGGGGGCCTTGGCTTCCCTAACCTATAACAAACCTTCATGAATCTGTTCCTCAATGAATGAAGCAAAATCAAACTCCACATTCGATTCAGGATGTTGGATAATCATGGCCATTCTCATCAACCCTATCGACATATTCTCCTCTGCATCAAATCCAAGAATTTGACATAATGCATAGTAAGTATTTTTGAAATAGGTTTGAAAGTCAGACACTGGAAAGGGTTCAAGTCTTGAAGAGTGAATGGGCAGGACTCTGTTTTTGTCACCCCTTTTCATGTGTAAGGGGAGTTCATCAGTTCTATAGGTCCTTTTCAACCTTCTATATTCTTGCTCCAGCTTCCCCAAGTCAATTTCAGTGACATCCTGCTTGTTTAGGTCAAAACACCTAATTATAGCTTCCCTCGAGATATCTACCAGACATTGACCATCTGGAAGTCTGACCATTTTTTATGGGGCATGATATCTATTGGCCAAGGCTCTGATTAGCTCGACATCAATAAAAACATTAGGAACAACTAATTTTCCTATGTCAAAAGTCCATGGGTTTGACACTAGAACCCTGTAATCTCTATTCTTATAAAAATACCAATATAAATTCCACCCAGACTGTGGAATTATTGGGTCCCTACACCCCTGAGCTAAATCCTTAAAGACTTTCTTAGAACCCTTATCTACTGAACCAGGTAATAGGGCAAGTAATGGCGACTGCAATGAAATTCTACTAGATTTTTCTTCCTTTTTAGTTCCTACCTCTAATTTCTTTGGCCTCATTGTTTAAATTTCAGTGAATGATAAGTACACTTA
>VDFB02270651.1:259030764-259211635 GCA_007258455.2 Sequoia sempervirens
ATGTCATAGCATATCTCCGAAGTGCCTTTGGCATGCTTTAGATTTATCAATATTAACTAGATTGAATATATTAATTTTAAAGTCTCTTAACACATTCCATGACAAGAAAATGACTCATTTGGATAAAGGAGTACTTTCCTAAACCATTCCTTCATATTCAACAATCCCTTCTCACACCCACATCATAATTCATATCCATGTTAGTTGTAATGAGTGTTTTAAACCAACAATCAATTAATCATAGGATAGAAGAAAAATCGTTATGCACAAGGATAAGAATCAAAGAGACTGAAAGAATCGATTCACTAGATATGCTCCCCATTACTGTAATAGACCAATGTAAAAAAATAAGTCATAACAATAATAGGACCAAAAAAAACTAGGAAAATAAACCTTGTAGGCTACATTAATAAGACATTGATTGCAAGCATTTCTTCCATGATGTTTAAATGACAAAATATTAGATAACTCAATCTTTAGTCAAGTAGTATTTCAATCATTGATTCTTAGATATCCATCATGACTAAACATCACATATCATAAGCCTTTTTAACAATCACTAGGACTGTAGATAATATTCAATCATGTCATAGGAAATAAATCATCAAAAATTATAAAGAAATAGAAAACCAACTATATAAGCTTAGCAAGCCACCATACAAAAATTATATTTTGTACAAAATAAAATAAAATATATGTTGACATAGTATATATATTTTGTATATAAGATATATGTTGACATAGCATATATATAAACTATATATTTGAATTTTGGCCCCGTGCACGTAGGAGTACAACATAGCATTCTGCACCAAAACCCTAACTAGAGAGTTGCACCGAGAACCACTGCATCCAACCCCTAAGTGGAGAGTTGTGAGACTTCACTGGATGAGTGTTGCAAGGCCATTGAGTCGAGGAGGAAGACTAGGAACCATTTGGCAGGAGGAAATCCAAAGCGAGAGGTGAGGACACTCAGAAAGGGAGAATCAACCAAGGGACAATGACTGTAGGTGATTTTTCCCCCACATTTAGAAATCTTGTTGCAAGTACAGTGATTTAGACTTTTTTTGTTCCCATCAAGGTGTTGCATGCTATATTTTGGTCAATTCGAGCCAATGTCCCATTGAAAAACCCAAGTACTACGTAGTACTGGTGTCTAGTTAGTTTGAATAGCCAAGCTTTGAGATGTTCAATCAATTGGGTGGCCATTTTTGGCCTGTGAACTGCAGTTTTTGTATCTGTCTTAGCATATTTTTTCTACTATAAGATTGAAAGGAATTCAAGACACATAATAGCACACAAAGTTCACTAGGGTTCAAATTTCTAAACTTCGATGAAATAAATTTACATATTGAGGTCCACAAATGATCAAAGGGACTGAAAACAATACATGGTCCATGAGTGCAATGAAAAATCCCTAGTGTCTGTCCATAAGAGAACATATAGAAGTACAAGAGATGAAAAAAACACAAGGATCCATTAAAAACTTCTGAATATTTCACTGACTCAACCAAACCTCCAAAAGAATAGTATAGATGCTAGCACTAGGGAAAGCCCAAAAGAGAACACTAATGAAAGTTGACTCTTTTTTTTCAAGTTCCAAAAGAGTATAAATGGTTCAAAGATGTTGTGGGTTTTTGGAAAATGGTGAAGGAATGATGGATAGGGACAGACCCAATTAGCCTCTTTAACTGGATTCTTAAGAAAGAAAGAAACTCTGATACATTTTGGGGTTCTTCTGAGTAGGGCCCATATTTTATTATTTTATTTGGGGGACCCAAAAAACCATAGGGGTAGAAACCTTTGGAGCTTAATCATTAAAGGAAAGGGTTCTATCCATTTAGAAATAGATTGAAAGGATGGTTGCACGAGGGGCTATTTCACATCAAAGGTGGTCCAAAAAAATTCATAGACTAACTAACCAGACACCAGTACTACCTCAGAGGGACTATTGTCTTCAAGGAAGGTGGTCCAAAAAATTTCATAGATAGGTACAAAAAGTAATAGCAACATTCCACCAACTAACCCAATCAACCTCCAAGAAACAAGACAATGACTCCTCTAGATGTTCCCAAAACCCAAGGCTTCAAAACACAAGGTTGGTGACCCTACAAACCATTCCCATGCTTACCAAGTGATCTCTGATCATCATACGCTTACAAGGTTTATTGATACATTCACAACTATTGTTACCTCACATGCATTTGACTAGTAGTGACAACCTTGGTTTTTAATCCTCCAACCCCATACCTTGGGATCACATCACCATGAAAGAACTTCATCCAACATCCTTATGAGTGTAGGTAGCACCAAATAGGTAATTTTCAGATCTGTCTTCCTTGAGCAAGGGAAATTCACGAAGAGAAGAGGAAAGTGAGACATGTAGTAGGTCTAAAAGAGGGAGATCAACTAGAGGTCAAAAGATTAGAAGAAAATTCTATAAACGTATGGAATTTTTTCTTGCTGAAGGGGGTCGTGTTCTTATGATGATGAGAGAAGAGGAAATATCGAGGTTCCCTTGAGGTACAAACATCTACAGAAACAATGGGTACCCAAGGAATTTTCTCCAATAAACATTGATTTTTGTGTCAACAAGAGTATATATTGCATAACACCATCATCATTACATGGTTTGGGCCTATTTTGCATGGACGACATAAAAGTTTGTTATGAAAACATTACTGAATTGATAGAGTATGTCAGACCCTATTACAGTTACAAAGATTGGATGCAGCTGGTCCGATATACACGAAGTATGCATAGGTATGCACTATCAGCAAATTATATACAGCTAAAAGATAAGGATCAAAATAAAGGAGTGGCTATGTACATTGATGGAAGGCCAAAAGCATCAAGGAATATTGTAGGGTTTATAAATAGTACATGACCTAGGTCAACAAATAAGCAACCCAATTGCATATTCGAGGCACACGAGGGAAATCATGTATTCGTATGTGCGATAAAATCAATAACTATAGGGGAAGAGTTGCTAATCGATTACAATTTGAATCATTTAGATACAAAAACAGTTACTATGGGGGTGGTACGTACTATATACCATTTTAACCAACCTCCAATTAATGACTCTAATATACCATTTTATTATTATTATTATTTTTGTAAATCTATTGGTTTCATTTCGGTAATGTTTTTTTATATTTAATTTTTGTCACAGCAGGACATTGATCATAGGGGGAAGGCTCCGGCCTAGACCATAGATCACGATGCATCTTTAGGCACTTCTACCCGACAGGTTTACCTCATTGTAATTTTAAAAATTAGATACAAGAAAAATGTTTTATTATTATGTTTTTTTCATAAGTTTATTGGGTTAATTTCGATAATGTTTTTAATATTCTTGTCGCAGTTGGATGATCGAGGAAAGGCACCAACAGTAGAGGAGAGCATCCATAGGGAGGTGTAGTCACTATTATGTGATGATTACATCACATATTCCACAAACCCTCTAGATATGATAAGGAAGACCCAAAAAAAATGCAATGAAGAAATCCTTCAATTGTTATTCATAGTGCCTCAAACAGATGAGATAAGAGAAAGGGTTAAAATATTGACTAAGAGAGCATGAAACTTGCAAGTAAGTTGTCATGAGATCTTTAATTATAACATAAGTTCATTCATGGTTTTATATTTTGTACTCTTTTATGTCATGAACTAAAATATGTGTTGTTTTTACAAGATTTTTTGCATCCTCATGATGTTGTTGGCCATGATCAGGGTACTGCAGGTGTTGCCCGGGGAGTAGGGGTTGGTACAAGTGTAGATCTTGATCTTCTTGCGCTTACATCACATCATCCGACCCCATCATCATTTCCTATATTGTTGATTGAAATGTCGGCAACACATAGCATGCAGGCATCCGGTAGTGCACCCTCTGGCAGCGAACACATGCCAGAACATGCGTCAGGCCATGTACCTAGGGATGCAGAGGCCACTAGTATTGGTGATGTTTTAGCAACATTTCCTGGATCTTCCCATATTACTAGTACGGGAACATTTCCGGTCACATTTGTGGTGACAGAGGATTTTGTTCCCATAAAGATAGAGAAGGTCTTAGGTACTTTAAAATGTTTTAATTATTATTATATATAATCCAATTGAAATTTACTTATTGATCACTCTTTTTAGACTAATGATCCCATGATTTTTTTGCAGGAAATGATGTTTTTTATAAAAATCTAAATGATATTACATTGGATATCTTCAATCCCACCATACGTACATGGTGGAATGCCCAAAATCAAGATTTAAAAGATGAGCTCATTAACCGTTTAGTTGTGTTGTTCAGTAATAACACATTCAACCGAACCAAGGTCCTTAAGAAAGCTAGTACCTATCTAAAGTATGTAAGGGACCAATATAGGTCACATTTAGAGAAGAACAAAAAGTACGAGCGTCCCCCCATGATTTCAGAGAAGGAGTGGAAGGACCTTGTGTCGGATGGAAAGGAGAAGGTTGAAAAGAAAAAAGGAAAGACACCACCAGGCCAAGGCAGGTATGTGATAATATCAACAATGTAATTATATACTGATTACTCTTTCTTTTTACATAATCTAATGTATTTCAAACTTTTGATAGGCTGCCTGACACATCAAAGGCAACAAAGGAAAGACTAGAAAAACACGGGCAACACAAAATTGCCTCTGGTGGTTATATGAAATTAGCTACATGAATTGTAAGTATCAATAAATGGAATATTGCATCCAAATAATAAATTGTAAACAATTTTGATTTTATCACACCATAGAAGCAAAATTCATGATCTTATGCAAAAATGTAGGGCTCTGAATTCAATAGAGTGCCCACAGAAGAGGACCTGAAGATTTCCTTCCAGCAAGGCTATGGAGCCATGGTTGAATGCCTAAGACTCTTGACTGGGCAAACACAAGCTTCCACTGCATCTGACACGTAGGTAATTAAACTCAATGAAGTTTATTTAAAATTGAATACTTGTGCAATCTATTCAATATTAATTTTCACCATAAAGTAATTATGTGCCTATTTGTTTTAAGCAGGAAAGCAATGATAATATTGCACATGACATTGGAATGCAACTTGGTGAGGGTGGAGCACAACCTGCAGATAAAGGTCATGGTGTGCATCTCGATACTAGATGTATTCATGTTCTATACAAAAAACAACATGGATTAATACAATTAAACATCTTTAATTGCAATTGGTGTATTAATTAATGTAATCTTTCATGTTTCAACTTTAGAGCATGTAGAGTGTGATCAACATGTTGAGCATGATAACTAGACAAGATCAGGAACATGATGTGGCTCCATCAGGTAAAGAGGACCACTCTAATGTTCTTTTAAACATATTTAATTGCAATTGGTGTATTAATTAATGTAATGTTTCGTGTTTCAACTCCAGAGGATTTAGAGGGTGTTCAACATGTTGAGCATGAGGCTATAAGACAAGATCAGGGACATGATGTGGCCTCATCAGGTAAAGAGCACCACTCTAATGTTCTTTTAATTAATGAAATACTTGTAACAATAATAATAAAACATATCAATTTAACATTTTTTTGTTATTGCAGCAAAACCCCCCTTGCAACGGCCTCCACATCATGAGTACACAACTAGGAATACATTAAGATCACGAGCAGAGGGTAGAACAACTGAAGGGGGGAGGAATGATTTAGAAAATGATACTCCGCTTCTTTTTTTAGCTGCAAAAAAGAAACAAAAAAAAGGTGATTGTAATCATATTTTGACAACCATATTTTTGATAATGTTAATGAATGTTAAAAACTGATATTTTTGACAACCATATTTTTGATAATATGTAAAAACTGAAAGAATGAATGTTATATGTTAATGAATGAATGTGAATATGTTAATGAATGAATGTTATATGTTAATGAATGAATGTTATATGTTATTAATGGATGAATGAATGAATATTATATGTTATTAATGGATGAATGAATGAATGTTATATGTTATATGTTACCAATCAACTACTTGTGACAAGGTCTTATTTTCTTCTATCTCACCTTTTCTCTATAAGAAAGGAGATTCAACTCTGGGTTTGTGAATTGGGATTTTTATCTATGCATGCAAAGAAACTGACAAGCTTTAATGAGACAAATATATGGAGAGTGTATGACATCAAAGGATACATGGTTGTTACCTTTCAAACTTTTGATACACTGTTAGATGATAATTGTTAATGTTCTAGTTCTCTAAGGGAAGATGCTTGAACGAATAATTTTTTTTAAAACTGTAGGGTTTTTTCGCAATTTCAACGAACATAGCCCGACGAACCACAAAAATTTGTGATGAGGTTGTTGTACACGTGATGCAGTTTTCATCGTAATGACAAAAATGGTTTGCTCCACCTCGTCAGAAAATGGATGAATGTTTGGTGTTTTTTCGACGATTTCAAATGGGCGTTCTACAACATTTTGTATTTTTTGCGTCGATAGATGGACAAAATTACATCGATTTTTCTATGAACATTGCTAACATTTTTCATGGTGATGATCGACGATGTTGGATCATGGTTTCGATGTATAAAAATTGGTTGTTAAAGTGACAAAAATCCAGTGACGAAATTTAAATCAGTGTTGTGTTGGTAAGTCAACAATATTTTGTCGATATGTCACCAAACATTCGTCGTAATTTGTAGTCAAATACAGTAGTGTAACAAAAAAAGGTGGTAGCTACTCCAATCTCAATAAGGACTCCAAGCGGGCGTACTTACTCTATTGCTGACAAAGTAGGGTAGTACATCATTTTCCTTCTAAGTTGGTGATTGGTTTTTTGGTCCTTTGTGTTGACTCGTTTCCTTTTGGTTGGTCTATTAGTTTATGTCGTTGGTGATGATGATGAATTTTTTGGGTTTGATGTGGATGGGAAAGTTTTGATGTTGTAACAATGATGCCTTTTGGAAGGCTTTCCAGTCTCCTTCGATTGATTACATGGAGTTTTTGTCTTTTGTTTTCCCTCGTTCCAAAAGGATTAAATGTAACTTTCTGAGAAGTATCTCTAAATCAATGGAAATTAATTTTGAAATGAAATGAAAGTGAAATGTAAATGTAATTTAGCTTGATGCTTGTTTCTCACTTGTTCTATTAAAGGGATTTCAAGGTTGATTACAAGGGTTCAAATTTTGAGTCTCGAAATGGTCTAGGTGAGTATTGAAGCTCAAGAAAGAAGCATATTGTAGAAAATATTGATGAATAGAGTTATATGGAGTCTAGGGTTTGAGTCATCCATGTAAAGATCTTAAAATAATTTTATAGAAGCCGCAGATATGGAAGAAAATATTTAGTTCTAGAATGTATACTCTCCTATGTAATTCTCCTACAAATTATAAATGAAATTATCAAGGGTATTTTTTTTTATCTTTAGTTGCTTTAATTGAAGTGTGTTTTCATTTTTCCTTCAATTCAAAAAATTGATTAGATGCTTGAGTGGGTTCACAAGTTTGTGAGGATGAGTATAGGATTTGGTAAAAATTTATGATTTAGATTCTGAGATTTTTCATTTTACAAAGTACTATGATGATAATCCACCAATTTCTAAGTAAAATGGCTAATATATTACTAGTTGTTACAAATTTGACTCCATTTTCCCAACAGATGAAGCACTGGTCTCTTCATTAAGATATTTTAGAGATAAATGAGCTAGTAATGCACCCGGCTAGGGATTCAAAGTGAGAATGAAAATCATTAAAAATATTTCAATTACAATGAATGAATCTAAAGTATCACCTAATTCAGGTTAACAAATAGATAGTAATTTTCTCAAAGGTCTACCAAGTCTTTAGTGAATTACATTTATTTGTGTTTAAGAGGAATTGATCTGTGTATAGATGTGTTCTCAATCAGACAAGTATCACTTGAGCATGATAAGGAATACCCTCCTAGGTCCCACAAAGCCTAAATTGTAGGAGTAAGGGCCTTAGAAACCTTTACTCATTCGTTGGCCACTAACTTTGAAAATTCTTGAGCATAAGGATTGGCTACCCTTTAGAGGATTTCAAGGTTCTGCTAGGAAAAACACCAACAAATCCGACACACTGGCATGAATTTCTCACTAAACCACTTATTTGGGACAACTCACCCCACAAACGAGCTGATGTTCTGTGGCCCCAGAGTGAGCGCATCTTTGATCCACCTCATTTTTATTACTCATTTTTCTTTCTTTTAGTTCTTGACATTGCATGTTTGCGTATCTTATTTTCTTGCATACCATACACCTTGTGTGTGTCCTTTCGGTTTATATTGGTTTGACATAGGATCTTGGATCCTAGGGGCTTGACCACCTCTTTTGATCTTTGTCATCCTTTTTCATTCGCATTGGTACACTTGAATCCCTCTTGAATGTCTACTTTAGTGTGAGTTTGAAGTATGTTCATAATCTCACTAAAGTGGGGGTTAAATGGAGTCACCAAAAAAGTATCCCTTGCTTGATATGGGAATAATTAATGATAAATTGGACTTGATATCACCTTGATCTAGTGTTGTGAGGTGTTTTACACATCCACATTATGTCTTGGTCCCTTTTTAAGCTAAATAAACTTAACTCTATCCTAATTTAATGTTATAAAATGTATTTATTTACATCTTCACATTAAATTTGGGAGGCTTGTAAACTAAAATGGACCTAATCTAGTATTGTAATGTGTTTTTCACATTCACATGGGATTTAGGACCCTTCTAAGCTAAATGGACCTAATTTTTCCTTAATTTAGTGTTGTAAAGTGTATTTATTTACACTCACATTTGATTTTTGGCCCTCTTTCATTTATTACCTTTATATCATCTTTAATAGGCCCCTATGACCCTATATTGTCCATCCCAAGGCATATTTTAATCAAAAACCTGACAATATCAACATATAAACCTAATCTCTTCACTCCCCAACATCCTAGCTAGAAAAATAGCCCCTATGGGACCCATTCACCAATTTGGGTGAATGAGTCCCATCCAGGTGGGACTCATTCTCCCAGCTTGGTGAATGAGTCCCATTTGAGCTATTTTTGAGGTTTGAGTGAGAAAAACTGGGTTTTAAGTTTGAATTTCTCCTATGTCGGCCTTGGGGATCAAAGTAACAGTCATTTGAATGGATTACCTATATAAGAAACCTTTCAAATCCTCATTTCATAACAAGAAACATCATATATTCATGTTCTCAAGTCAAGCATTCAAGAGTTAAGCATTCCAAGTCTTCACAAGGTCATCAAGATAGCTTTCAAGATCATTCAGGGGAAAATTCTTCATCAAATATTGTAGCAATTCAAGATCCACCATCATGGAAAGGTTCTAATTGCATTATTTCATGTTCATGCTCCATTACCTTATTTCATCATTTGGTTTAATTACCTAAAAGGGGTTTGACCAAGGAAAACCCCTATTCCCTAACAATCAACTCTTTCTCTCTCTCTCTCTCTCTCTCTCTCTCTCTCTTTGTGTAATTGTAGATCTAGGTGCTTTGAAGACTTGAATATAATTGAAGATTAGGTTGCAAGCTTGTTGAAGTTGTCTCCCCATTTGCAAATTCAAAATCTTCACTAAAAGGTCATCTACAGCCTTGTAATTGGAGTTTTGGATCCAGGAACATGGAGAAGCAAAAAAAGTAGACTGAGAGGTGCAAATCATAACTTTCAATTTCTAGAAAAACCAAACTAGACTCATTTTCCACAAGTGGTGAATGAGTCCCACTGTAGGTGTTTTTCAAAGATCTTTGTAGATTTGGATACCCAGTTTCCCAAAACTTGTTTCAGTATAATTTCCCATAATTACGATTGATTCACCCAGAATGGCAAATGAGTCCCAATAGGTCAAAAATTTAGGTTTTTCAGAATTTCAGAGTTGTTTCAAGTCTTCATCAAGTTCTTAGGTGTACACTTTCAGTTTTATCATTTTCTGTGTTGTTTCAAGAATTTTCTAGGTCATTTAGTATTGTTTTGCATTCAATTAGGGTTTTGCATTGTACTGTTCATTTCATTGTCTTTTCCAAGTCTAAACTTGGTGGTGAACCCCTCATTACATCATATTCAACCCCTAGGACAACCCTATTGCAAGATCTCTTTCCCTTTTGCATTGAGATCTCTAGGGTTATCCTTGAGTGGAACATCTTTGAAAGTGGGTGTGAATACATCATCATTCATCAATCAACCCCAACCATATTTCATAGGTTCCACCCTCCATCAATCTCTCTCTCTTCAAGTAGGAAGAGGTAAGTAGAGAGAGACAGGGAGAGAGGGAGACACGAGATAAAGAGTATATAAGGAAAGAGGTAGGGAGGTAGGGAGAGGAGTTATATCAAGAAGTAGAGAGAGGATGGAGGGAGAGGGAGAGACGTGATATAGAGAGTAGAGAGAGGAGAGAGAGAGAGAGGTAAGGAGGGAGAGAGGGAGAGAGGGGTGAGATATATAGTAGTATAGATGGAAGGAGAGAGAGAGGTGATAAAGAGAAGAAGAGAGGGGAGGTGGAGAGATTAAGAGAGAGAGAGAGATGGAAGGAGGGAGGGATATGTAGGGAGGGAGGAAGTAGATAAGGAGAGAGAGAGAGAGGGGTAAGTTAGACAGAAGTAAAGAGGGGAGAGAGAGAGAGATTTGATAAAGAGAGAAGTAGAGAGGGAGAGAGGGGTAAGGAGGGAGGGAGAGAGATATAGTGAAGTAGATAGGGGGAGGAAGAGAGAGAGGGAGAGAGAAAGAGAGGTGAGATATACAAAACAAGAGAGGGAAGGGGAGAGAGAGAGAGAGAGAAGTAGAGATGAAATGGGAGAGAGAGAGAGGAATGTGGAGAGAATGAGAGAGGGAGAGAGAAGGAAAGAGGGAGGGAGATGTGGGGATGGAGAGAGAGATTGAGATAAGTAGATAGGGAAGGAGAGAGAGCGAGAGAGAGAGGGAGGGAGAGAGAGAGAGGGAGGTAAGATAAGAAAAAATATTAAAGGGTCTAGCGTAGAAAGAAATATCTTTGGACATTTTCATGCTCATTTGGGTCTCTCTTATGGATGTTGGCCTAATTTTTCTTTGATTTATTGTTTTAATGTGGTCAACACATTCACATTAGGTCTTGGACCCTTTTGAATCAAAGAGAACTTTATGATGCCTTGCAAAAGTGTTATGAAGTGTTGTAACAAAATTTCACACTTTTCTAGGATTTGATTAATATATTTCACTTAAATAACCTCTTTTTATCACTTACCAAGCCTTATTTCAAAGTGTTGTAAAGTGTTGTAACAATCTTTCATGCTTTTCTAGGCTCAAGTCATCAATAATTTGACCCTTTCTTATGATTAATTGGCTCCATTATACACTTGCAGGCCTTACTTAAGTGTGTTTTTTAGAATAATCCCATTAAACATCATTTAATACATCTTAATTTTTGACACCCACTTAAAATGCCTAAGTGGGACCCATTCTCCACTAGGGGAAAATGAGTCCCCTTTGTCTCAAAAACAAAATTATTTCAAAATTCTAGCGGGATATTATTCTCTAAGACCTAAGGTCAGCCTATGATGTGGTAATTTTTGGAAATTTTGCATAATCAAGTATAAATATAGGGTTTTCCCTTTCATTTCACCCCCATTCACCCATTAATTCACTCATTCATTCACTCAAGCATTCCATCAATTATCAATCATTTTAGGCATTTCAAGCATCTTCAAGTTTGCATCCATTGGAGCTTCTACTTGCATGTCTAGTTCAGAATTCTCCTTCAAGGGTTTGGTGAGTTTTAGCACTGCATGTTGTTCATTCATCATTCTCTTTTCATTTCATTTCATTTTCAATGGTTTAATTACCAAATTGGGGTTTGACCAAGACAAACCCATATTCACTAACCCTTAACATTTTTTCCCCTCTTTGCATGTGTTTTGCAGGTCTTGTGTGCAGATTTGTCAAAGAGAAAGGTGTGAAAAGTTGTCAACAATTTTTCAAAGTCATTCAAAGTGGTCAAATCCCTAATAGAAGCTTGGAGAACACTTACAGGTCAGATTATGTAGTTTTGGATCCAGAAACCTGTCAAGAGCTGAAGTGCAAACTGGGAGCTACATATTGCACTTTTGAATTGACCAAAATTTAGAAGTGGACTAAGTCTCCATCAGTGGCATATGAGTCCCACTACTAGGCCTGAAAAGAGGTTTCTGTAGTTCTAACTACTCTTTTGTCTGAAATCCATTATGGCGGAATCTTCCCAAAACAGGAATAAGTCACCCAGCTTAGCGTATGAGTCCCAATTGGCTTCAACGGTGATTTTTGTAGGATTCCAAAGCCTTTCTCCATCAATTTCCAGTTTCCAAGTGCACATCTTTAATCTCATTAATTTTTGAACTACAGTTTGTTTGCATTTCTAGGTCATTTTGCATATCACAATGTGTTTTCAAAAAGTTTGGATTTCCTTAGTTTTGCATTAATAATCAATCTCTTTTATCCATTATTTGCATCTAGGACATTCCCCTTAGATAGATTTCAATCATCTTTGCATTGAAATTTCAAGGGCATATTCTTGAGCACGAGCCATCAAGGTTTTTGGATACCTCTCCTTTTAGGTGCAAAACCCTAGAAGTGTAAGAGTCCCCCCCTATCCCAAAAATCTATGGTTCCTTTTGGTGAACATGCATTTTGAACATCATATTTTTTATTTCAAGTGCATTTACATCCTAAGAATAGCTTACATTAGCATTGCATTGAATTTTGCATTGTTTAATTTGCATTCTTAGGGTTTCCAAATTTGGATTAGTGAAAAGCTCATCTAGCTTGCATTTTTGCATTTCATTTCATTAAAAAAATTGCTAAAATTCTACATATTCGTGTTATATCTACATTTGAAAATCTAAAAAACATAAAATCCAATTCAAAAATTCTGAAAACTTTCAAAAAAATCACTACATGGACTCATTCGCCACCCTGGGTGACTTAGTCCAGTTGCACATTTTGCACTGCAATTTCTATTATTTCTAGTTCATTCTTTGCATTTATTTTTCTGTTGTTCCCTTTCTGTTACTATTTCCAGATTTTTTGTTTTATTCAATTTCTTGGATCTAGTTTACTTTCATTCATTTGCATCATGGATATGTGTTTTAATAAACTTTGGATGTCATTGAAATCCTTAGTTGATATGTCAAGTTGTGCCTTTGGGACTAATCCTAATGACATTGAACTTCCTCATGCTCCTTCAACTCCTCATGAATGTCCTCCTTGTGATGTTGACATCATTGGAGAATATGATGATAGGATGAATAAGTTCCTAAATGAATGCTTTGACAACCTTGAAGCCAATGCATCCTTTTATCCATCCATGAAACAAAAAGACCTTCCTACAGTACCACCTCTTGAGATGTTTGGTTACTTACATCCGAAAACAAACAAAGAACCTAAGTTCCCTAAACAATGTGAACCTAGTTCTTCTAAAAAAACAACCACTCAACCATTTTATGATAACAAAGTCACCAATACTCCAATCAACTTTGAAGAAACCTATGGAAAAGGTTTTACCGTTTTTAGCAAACAAGGGTGTGACACAACAACTGAACATGGAATTCATCAACTCTTAGAGAAAAATCCAAAAGATGAAAACACAATAGGGCTAGGATATCAAGATCCCTCTCATAACAACAAGCCTCCTAGAGAATATTTGAGGCTTCATGATGATGGCATAGTGATATTTGATTCCCCTCCCAATGTGAGTGTCCTCCTTCCTTGAGAGCAACCCTTGAATAATAACAATGACAAGGATGAGAGGATCACTTTGGGTCCTCCTCCTTCAATTTGAGAAAAGGGTGAATCTAGCAAACACAAGAGGCCTTACAAATTACAAAAACTAAAGTTTCCACTCCATCCACCACCTGAATATGAAAGGAAATTACAAATACATTTAAACAAAGGACTCATAGTATTACCACCTATTAATAGGTTGGTGATATATCCTAAAGATGCCAATGTTCCACATTATGTATATCATCACGTTCTTGGACATAGAAGTGATGAGTGTCGTACATTGAAAGAAATTATGAGCAAGTATCATTTCAATGGCGATAATTGCTATCCGGTGAACCCATAAACCACTCTCCAACTCCTTGTCATGTCATAGTTGTAGAAAATTCCCTTCTCACTATTACATGACCTTTCCCATCACCTACCTTGGCTCATTCTTTCCTTGCACCCAGTGGGGGCAAGAAGTTGATAGCCTTGTCCTAGTAATGCATTTGTCATTTTCCCTTAGCTTTTTTATTCACCTTCCACTTATACTGAATGAGATTGGGAGGTGGATGACTTGCTCGACGGTTGACTCACATTTTCCTTACTAGTGTTTTTTATTTTCTTTTTCTTTTTCTTTTGTATGTGCATAATGTGATCCCCCGCATGATGTTATGCTTGATGTTCTCTCTCTTTGTGACATTCCTCTATTTGTACCTTCATTCTTCTCTATGTCATACACTTCTTTCGCCTTTTATTTTGTCTTTTTTGTGTTTTCCTTTTGGGGATGACGCAAGGCATTGAGACATTCATGTCTCTTTCATGTTGACCCAAAAGGCCTTTTTATTTTTCTTTTCCTTTTCTTTTGTCTTTTCTTGTGTTTTCCTTTTGGGGATGACACAAGGCATTGAGACATTCAAGTCTCCTTCATGTTGACCCAAAAGCTTTTCCTTTTTCTTTCACCTTTTCTTTTTCATTTGTCTTGTGTTTTCCTTTTGGGGATGATGCAAAGTATCGAGACACCCTATGTCTCTTCCATGTTGACACAAAAGGTTCTTTCTTTTTCTTTTTTTTTTATCTCTTTTTTTCATTCTTCTAGTTCTATGTATTTGGGGGATGATGATAGTTCTAAGCTCTCTAAAAAACATTGCAACAAAGAACATACTAAACCCAAATTCATAGATCCCTTATGTGTTTGTTGTTTTCATTTTTGAGGCAACCCCTCTTCCTTTCATTTTTCTCTCACATGATGTAGCCTTACTCAAAAAAATATGACTTGGAATAGGGCTTTCCAAGTTGGCTCTCATGTCTTCTTTCTTGATTACATTATTCATTTGCTACTTTAAAGTAATTGCTTATGGTTTGGTGTTTAGCAATTACTGTAAAGTGGGGGCATACAAATTGGCATTATTCTTTTGCATTTTTCCTTTTTTCTTAGTTCTTAGTGCAATATTCTTACTTGATATGATGTGTTTGTTTCTTTGTGGATGACATTGGGTGTAGTGTCTTTCATGAGTGCGATCTATCTTAGCATATTACATTCCTCTAACTGGATTGATGCGACACACTGCATCCCCTAAGTTGTGAATTTTCTATTCTTTGATTGGTCCTATCTTGGAGACATTAGACACAATGTTCCCTAAGTTAAAGACCTCGCATGAACTAAGCAAGACTCCTTTGAACATTCTTTACATATTACATTTTGCATTTTTTATATGGCCACCTTGCATAACATAGCTTGCATGCCTATGGATCCATCACATTTGTTCATGAGCTCCAAGCATATGAAGTTTTGCTTGTCTCATGAAGCTCAAAAAGTTATTTTCTTTTGTTGCGCCTTATTAAAGTTATCAAGAGGTATAACTTTGGTATGGTTGAGCTGGAAGACCATTCTGAGGAATGAATTTCCCCATAGCCACCTGCATGTTTGTGAGTGCATACCAACCATGAGTGTATGTTTCTCACCCTTGTTAGGCCTTCTCACCTGGTGGACAACCATGAGTTCCATCGCCTCAGAGTGAGTATGCATTTTATAGACAAATAGCCTAGATCTGATCCACAACGAGATGGAAAAACAATCAAAGCTTGATTTGATTCTCTCTTTCCTTCTCTTTTTCCTTTTCTCCCTTTCACTCTTTACATCATTTTCATGTGTGTTCCTTTGTGCTAATGTTTGGTTTGTCGTTGGATTTTGATCCTGGGGGATTGATCACCCCTCTTGATTGTTGTCTCATCTTTCTAGAATGGGTGCATTTGGATCCCTCTTGATCTGCATGTTTGGCTACTTTAGTGTGAGTTTGAAGTATGTTAATCCTGTCACTAAAGTGGGGGCTAAATGTAGCGTAGAGAAATGTATCTTTGTACATTTTCACACTCATTTGGGTCTTTCTTATGGATGTTGGCCTAATTTTTCCTTCATTTAATGTTGTAATGTGGTCAACACATTCACATTAGGTCTTGGACCCTTGTGAATCAATCAGAACTTTATGATTCCTTGCAAAAGTGTTGTGAAGTGTTGAACACAATTTCACACTTTTCTTGGATCTTATTAATATATTTTAATTAAATAACCTCCTTTTATCACTTACCAAGCCTTATTTCAAAGTGTTGTAACAAAATTTCACACTTTTCTAGGCTTGTCATCAATAATTTGACCCTTTCTTATGATTAATTGGCTCCATTATACACTTATAGGCCTTAAGTGTATTTTTTAGAATAATCTCGTTAAACATCATTTAATACATCTTAATTTCCAACACCCACTTGAAATTCCTAAGTGGGGCCCATTCACCACTAGGGGCGAATGAGTCCCCTTTGGCTCAAAAATAAAAATTATTTCAAAATTCTAGTGGGATATTATTCTCTAAGACCTAAGGTCGGCCTATGATGTGGTATTTTTGGGAAAATTTTCAAAATCAAGTATAAATATAGGGTTTTCCCACTCATTTCACCCCCATTCACCCATTAATTCACTCACTCATTCACTCAAGCATTCCATCAATTATCAATTATTTTAGGCATTTTAAGCATCTTCAAGTCTACATCCATTGGAGCTTCTACTTGCATGTCTTCAAATTTCTCCTTCAAGGGTTTGGCGAGTTGTAGCATTGCATGTTGTTCATTCATCATTCTCTTTTCATTTCATTTCATTTTCAAGGGTTTAATTACCAAACTAGGGTTTGACCAAGGAAAACCCCTATTCACTAACCCTTAACACTTTTCCCCCTCTTTGCATGTGTTTTGCAAGTCTTGTGTGCAGGTTTGTCAAAGAGCAAGGTGTGAAAAGTTTTCAACAATTTGTTAAAGTCATTCAAAGTGGTCAAAGCCCTAATAGAAGCTTGGAGAACACTTACAGGTCATATTCTGCACTTTTAGATCCAAAAACCTGTCAGGAGCTGAAGTGCAGACTGGGAGCTATAGATTGCACTTTTGAATTTCCTAAAATATGGAAGTGGACTAAGTCACCATCAGTGGCATATGAGTCCCACTACCAGGCCTAGAAAGAGGTTTCTGTAGTTTTGAGTACCCTTTTGTCTGAAATCTGTTCTAGCAGAATCTTCCTGAAATAGGACTAAGTCATCCAGCTTGGCGTATGAGTCCCAGTGGGCTTCAACAGTGATTTTTGCAGGATTCTAGAGCCTCTCTCCATCACTTTCCAAATTCCAGGTTCACATATTTAATCTCATTAATTTATGTTACAGTTTGTTTGCATTTCTAGGTCATTTTTGATATCACAACATGTTTTCAAACGCTATGCATTTCCTTGGTTTTGCATTAATAATCAATCTCTTTTATCCATTATTTGCATCTAGGACATTCCCCTTAGACAGATTTCAATCATCTTTGCATTGAAATCTCAAGGGCATATTCTTGAGTGATCCATGAAGCTTTTTGGATACCTCTCTCCATTTAGGTGCAAAACCCTAGAATTTTTAGAGTTCCCCCCATCCCAAAAATCTTTGGTTCAAAGGGAAGGAGAGAGAGAGAGATGGGAAGGATGAAGGGAGAGAGAGGGGTGATAGATAATATTAGAGATGGAAAGAGAAAGTGAGAGAGAGAGAGGGAAGGATGAAGGTGGAGAGATTGAGAGAGAGGGAAGGATGAAGATGGAGAGATTGAGAGAGAGGAGGAGATATAGAGAGAAGTAAAGAGGTAAGGAGGAATGTGGGGAGATTGAGAGAGAAAAGTAGAGAGTGGGATACCTGTGAGATAGAGAGAAGTATAGAGGGAAGGTGGGAGGGAGGGAGGAGGAGAGAGAGAGGTGATATAGAGAGAGGTAGAGAAGGAAGGAGGAAGGTGGAGAGATTGAGAAAGAGGGAAGGAGGGAGGGAGAGATAGAGAGATGTAGATAGGGAAGAAAAGAGAGAGGAAGGAAAAGAAGGAGAAGTAGGGAGGGAGAGATAGGTGAGATAGACATAAGTAGAGAGGGGAGGAGAGAGACATAGAGAGAGACACGAGAAGGGGGGAGGGGGAGAGAGGTGAGATAGATATAAGTAGAGAGAGAGAGAGAGAGAGGAGGTAGGTGATATAGTGATAAGTAGAGAGGGAAGGAGGAATGGTGAGAGATTGAGAGAGAGAGGAAGAGGCAGGGAGGGAGGGAGAGAGAGTTAAGATAAAGAGAAGTAGAAAGGGAAGGAGAAAACTAGAGAGAGAGAGAGAGAGAGAGAGAGAGAGAGAGAGAGAGAGAGAGAGAGAGAGAGAGAGAGAGAGAGAGAGAGAGAGAGAGAGAGAGAGAGAGAGAGAGAGAGAGAGAGAGAGAGAGATTAAGAGGGAGAGAGAAGCAGAGAAGGTGGGATGAAGGAAGGGAGAGGTAGAGAGGGATAGGTGAGGTAGAGAGAAGTAAAGAGGGAAGGTGACAGGGATGAAGGAAGAGAGAGAGAGAGGGAGGAGGAGGAGGAAGTGGAGAGATTAAGAGATAGGGAAGGAGATAGATAGAGAGAGAGAGAAGTGATATAGAAAGAATTAGAGAGAGAGGTAGTTATTGAGCTCTAGGGAGAGAGAGAGAGAGTCAAATAGAGAGAGGTAGATAAAGGGATGGAGATAGTAAGAGAGAGAGGTCTAGAGTGTATGGGATATATAAAGAGTGAGATAGAGAGAGATCAAGATGATAGAGTTTTTTTATTATTGAAATTTGACATCCTGATTACTAAAATTTGACCTATTGATTACTAAATTTTGACTGTCTAAAAAATTATAAGATCTTCCAGAAATTAGAATTTGCATTTTAAATCCTAGAAATTTGAAACCATTCTCAAACATCCTAAAACTATATACATGAAATATAACTTAAAGTATAAGAAAGTAAATGACCATATATAAATGTCACTTATACTTTTTGTCGAAAGAGAAAGAGAAATAAATTTTTCAAAAGTAAACAATAATGAAAGTGTGTTTTATTATAGCACACTCATGTTTTCTCTTTTATGGGACCAAAAATTGGAGTGGCCACTTTTTGATCCCCCATCTTGGTGCACATGCCTTGAACATAAAATATAACATTAATGAGTGTCTGTAAATTTGAAAATTATAGAGAACAAGGCAATGTGGTTTGAAGTAGTGAACATGTATATGGTATCAATACTTTAATGCATACATGCATAATTAGAACTATGTTTTGTAAGGAATCATGTTTTGATTAGAGGTAAAAGACAGGTTTTGAAGGGGCCTGTAACCCTTTACAAAAAATAACAACTAATATAAAAAGGAAACAATATTAAACAACCATCAGCCCATCGTCAGCAAACCACCAGCCAAAAAATAGCCAAGAAGAAGGAAACCAGCCAACACCACTACATATTGTTCAAAATTTCAACAACTTCCATCTCACTAGTAGCAAGCTTCTACCCCTTAATCCCAGTATCAAAAACCTCAATACTCGAGGCCCCAGCCTAATTTTCATTCTATTTCTAGTCCTAACCCCAAGCCCACCAGTTTTTACCTCACAACTCAAAATAGAGCCTTTAGCAACACCCTTTTCAGTAGCATAATCCTCAGCCATCAGCAGCCATAACATCAGTAGACACATTTTCCTTTCTCTTTTTAACAATAGTCCCAGGGGAGATAGCCATCGTAGAGTCCAACATAGTCAAGAATTTAGGGTCTTCTCCACTCTTCATAACAACATTCCAAATTTTATAAATTTTCTCCTCAAGGGATAACATTCTTCCCTCCATACTCTATTTCAGATTGACGGTTTCCTCCACCACAATATTAGCAACAGTATTGAGACCATCCATTAAATTATCAATTTGGCTTTGGATCAAAGGGTCCTCATCCTTGCTAGCAACACCTCTAAGACGAACATTGGTCCTATTGATCTCATGAAAGAACCATTTAAAAAGTTTAAAAAGCACATTAAGAATATCACGGGCTGAGCCCAACACATCAGAAAGATCCTCCCTATCAAATTTTTCAATGTGTTTTCCCACAACAACATCCTCTTCAGAAGAACACTCATGAACCTTATTAGGAAAAGCTTCCTTACCTTTACCAATAGGGACAAGAGACTTCATCCTAGGAATGGAATTAGAAATTTGCTCCACAACAGCCTTCCTCTTCTAAATCCTATTTGCATCCTCTTTACTGGTTCCCACAGCTTGTTCACCACCCACAGCTCTAACCTTCTCCTGCTCCAGCAACCCTATGACAATGCTCGGAACATCCTCATCATGGAAGCCACCGGCCAGAGAGAGGGAAATCCTTCTCCAGGTGTTGACCAACTTTCAAAACCCTTCTCTTTTGACTCCCCTCCTCAGGTTCTTGCACAACTCTAGACACAGGGGGAGGAGAAGAAGCTTCCCCATAAATATCATTTTTATCTCTACCCCCCTTAGAAGGAACAATCGCCTCCACATCATCACTGCAAGTCATATATCCCACCTTCACATCCATTTTCCTTTTCCCAGATTTACCCTGAACAGGGGATATGGGGCCCTCCTCCAGAGAGGCGTACGAATCTGAGACATAGTCAGCATCATCATCCCTATCCGACTTAGATTCTTTATTTAAAATAAGCCTCCTCTTCTTCAGTTTCTTAGAAGCCCTTTCCTCACCCGACTCAGTTTCATAGCCCTCCCTAGCTTTAGCAGAAATATCCTTCGGAGAAACAAGTGTTTTATGGACATCATGAGCTTTCACATGTTCATAAATCAAAAGAATCAACCCCGAATGTAGGATAGGATTTTTTGGGTTCTTCCTATTCTCTTTAATCCCATAGTCCATTGACATAAGCAAATAATAGGGAAATGACACCCATTTCTTGTGTCAAAAATGGTTAAGAAACAAAAAATGGTAACTATTAATGGTCCTATACCTTCCTTCTAGGGTTACATACCTCATGATTTCTTTGAAAACATCCCGCCAGAGAGCTTTCAAGAAACTCCTCAGATGCCCACCACTCTTCGCAGGCTTCAAGTCATCAATTTCATTCTTTTTGAAGAAAAGGGACATTGCGGCCTATGATTCTTTCTTATCCCTGAACAATTTCATACCCTTAATATCCAAGCAAAAAATCTAGGCTATGAATTCCTCATCCACTGCAATTTCCCTACCACCCAAATCCAGGGTTCTCTCTTTCCACCCTTTCGCAACTAATTTAGTAACCTGGGGATTATTTCCATGTAGTTTCTCCATGAATGGAGTAAGACCACCCTTTTCTAAAATCTCCCATACCTCCTTTCTCAACTTAGCAGTATCATAGGATTTGGGCTCAACATGATTTCTATCCCCACCCATGATGATAGAATACAGAGACCAAGCACTCAACAAGAAACTCAGAAGAACGCAACAAACACCACCTAGAACTGAAGTATCCAATAGAAGACTCCAGAAGCTTAGGTGACTAACACCCATAATCCATGCAAAGCCAGCCATAGGACATACATACGATAATGAATTTGAACTCCATGCCTTATGACAACCTTTCCTCAAAATCATAACCTTGATATCCTTACAAATGACATTCAACCACGTGAGCAAGGAAGTGCGCACCTTAATGAATAAAAGGATCACCATAAGATTAAATTTCATTAATAATAATAGTCGTGGCCTCAAAAGGGATAGGGTCATTTAAATCCCAGACCTTACTATCTCTAACACCAAAGTTAGCAAAGAAATTAGCTAACATATTTCCCTCTCTCAAAATATGGGAAATATAAACATTATCAAAGGATTTAATAATTTCAATGGAATCCTTGATTAGGGCCTCAATTGTCCAAGACAAGGGAGATATATTCTTCAAATTATTAATAATGTTCAAAGAATCACCCTCCAACCAAATCTTCATATACTCTCTTCTCTGAGCCAATTCAAGACTATGATATGCAGCCGCCACCTCCGCATAGTGGTTTGTCTGGGTTCCCAAAGGGAGTGCCATAGCTAAGATGAGCCTACCATTAGAATTTCTAATCACTCCCCCACATCCAACAAGTCCCAGATTACCTTTAGCAGCACCATCAAAGTTGATCTTAACCCAACCATCTGGTGGCACCTTCCAAGCAACACCACCTCTTGAATATTTCCCTTTAGAGATCAGGAGAGATATATCACAAGGAAACTTCCACTTTTGAGCAATTGAAATATCATAGGAGCAGAGATTAATCTTTTGACCATCATGGAAGGAGATCCCAGAAAGAAAATTTTCCTTTATTCCCATACAAATATTATAGGCCACAGATAAAGTAGGAAGAGTAGAGTTTCTGAAAATTCTGTTACGCTCCAACCACACCCCCCAAATCAAATGAGGCAAAGAGAGAAACCACAAAATCTGAAAGGTCGGATTGGATGAAGGGAACACCCATTGAAACCATAAGTCTTTGATAGAGCCAGGCAACACCCAACTAAGATTCCAGAGTGAAAGCACATGATTCTAGATCACACCAACATATTTGTACCCAAATAGCAAATGACAAGTATTTTTCGCTTCCTCTTCACAAAGAAAGCATCTATTGGGCATAACAAAGCCTCTTTTTATTAGATTATCAGTAGTAAGAATTTTATTATGACAGAAGAGCCAGAAGAAAATATTGATCTTAGGAATCAGTCTAGAGGACCAAACAAAAGCCCAAAAAGGAGGTGGACCCATAAAGGAATCATTAAGAAAAAAATCCAAAGCAATAGAAAAGTTACCCTCAGAAGATGACTTTCAAACAAACCTATCAGGAGAAGGTCTAGTTGGAATGTGAACCCTCGATATAGCCTTATAAATAATTTCAATACTAGGGTCCAACTCATACAATTTCCTCCAACAACCTCCATCAATATAATCAGCAACAAATCTGCCAACCAGACGCACACAAAGGTCCATAAAGGGATGAGCCCAAGGCTGATCCTTTAGAGGTTTGTTACCAATCCAATTATCATCCCAGAATAAAATACTCCTCCCATTCCCCAACTGCCAGGAGAGACCCTTAGCAACAAGCCTACAAGACCCTTAGCAACAAGCCTACAAGCTTTCAGCATACAGTTCCACAACACATAGCCATTCAGAGGATTAAACTCATGAGAAACCACATCTCTGATCCCATCAGCACCATGTAAGTATTTACTCCAAGCGATTTTCACCCACTCACTTTTGGCTAAGAAGAGATTCCACAGTTGTTTCCCCAAGAGGGAAATGTTAAATGGTCTAATTTTGCGAATACCCAGCCCCCCAGCCTTTTTCGGCCGACAGACATCATCCCAAGCAACCAAATGAGTTCTTTTTTTATCTTCAACCCCCATCCATAAGAAGTTTTTTCTGAATTCCTTCCAAGATATCCACAAATTTCCTCAGCATATGAAAAAGACTAAGAGCATAGACCGGAATATTCTGAAAGGTAGATTTAATCAGCTGAACTTTACCGACTTGGCTCAATAAGGCCCCCTTCCACCCACCCATCTTGGAAATAAATTTTTCAATTAGCCCCCTCCACAAAGAATCAAGGGCCTTAGAACATAAGGGGAGCCCTAGGTAAGAAGTAGGTAGTTCACCAATTTGACACTGCAGGATTCTAGCAATCCTAATCTATCTTTGAATCAAAGTGTTGAAGAAGAAAATAACACTCTTTTGTAAGCTAACCTTCTGCCCAGATGCAACCTCATACATATGTAAAATCCGTTTGATAGCCTTAGCTTCCTTAATAGCCGCCTGCCCAAGCAAAAGAGAATCATCCACAAATTGTTGATGAGAGCACACAAGATTAACAGAAGAGGGGGCTAACCCAGACATAAGACCAGAATTAACAAATCTTTGGATAAGATGACCCAAAGACTCCACCATTATGATAAAGAGGAAAGGAGAAATAGGGTCCCCTTGCCGCAGACCCCTAGAGCAATCAAAGAGAGGAGACAAAGACCCATTGATGAGCATAGAGAACCGAGGGGTCGAAATAAGTTGAAACACCAAAGCCATCAACTAAGTAAGGAATCATGTTGATCATTATATACTAACAATTTGGTATTCAATCACGTTTTAATTATTTTTTATATTTCAGGATGATATGTTAATCATTGAAAATAATACTTGACGGTAATTAAGGAACTCAAGGACCTCAATTATCTATTATAGATTCAATATAAAGTCCTCTAAGGGTCTACAAGGGTTATACTTGATATAGAGATTCATAAAGAAAAGGACCTAACATTCAATTATGTATGTTAATTAGCAAGATATGCAAAGTTATATCAACCACTTCAAATCCAAATGTACTACCATATGAAAATATAGTTCAATCTAGACTTTGTAATTGATTTAGGTAGATCTACAGAGAGGGACTAGTGAATCTGATGTAGTGTCCAAAGGAATCTACAAATTATGTTGAGACCCTCTAGTTGAAGTAGGAGAAAGAGGTCTACAAACCCTAGAGAGGAACTAGTGAATTGATGTAGGAAAGAGATCTACAAACTATGTTGAAACCTTAGAGTTGAAGTAGGGGAAAGAGATCTACAAACCCTAGAGAGGAACTAGTGAATTTGATGTAAAAAAATATATTTTAAATCTATTTTATAATTTGAAATTTGTATGAATCTAAAACTTGTAAGAATCATTTTTTAATTAAAATAAATCTAAAATTAAAAATATACATTTGAACCCTGGGTAAAAGCACAAACTTGTGTCACAATTTTGGCCAACTAAATAGTTCTGAGTGAAATAGTTTCGCCCTAAACAGTTTTGAGTGAAACAATTTCACCTAAAATTACATGGCACATAAAGTTTTGGGCAAAACCCGTTTGCCCGAAACTGAAAAATATTTTTTTTCTTTTGTTGATTTAAAATATGACTTGGAATTTGCATGTAAGTTTTTGACTGAAAGGGTTTTGGACGAAACCCTTTCGATTGAAATTGTCTATGTGGCATCCTTATTGGCACCCACTTCATCTTTTTTAGAAACTTCAAAAATATTCCACTTGAACATGATATTTCTTCAATCATAATGATTTTTTTCAAAAAGCTAAAAATACCCTTTTGTAGAGCTCAGAGTTAAGAATCTAAATATATATATTTTTTGATATTTTGATTATTTTTAATATCAATTTTTTAAAAATAATGCAAGTAGGTTGTTAAAATAAAAATGAGGCTAATTAGAAATGTAAAAAAAATACAAAAACATATTAAAAAAAATTTAAAAATATATGGTGCACTAGAGGAGAGAATCCTCTCTAAAAGAGTTTTTTTTTTTTTAAATAATAAAAAAAATAGACAATATTTGACGTCAAATGAAAACTATCAAATTCTAATACATTTGACTTTAACACATTATTACGAGGAAAATGTACATCATTTTTTTAAAAATTCCATGCATTAGATATTATTCAGTTATCTATTTGAGAAAAAATATTAGAGGAAAATTAAAAAAAAATCCATTTTTTTCTTGATGTCAACTCAACGTCACTTTTTCCTAAAATTTTCAATAATTCAAAATTTGCTCTTAAATTTATAAAAAAATGTCAAAACAATTTTTAAAAAATTTAAAAAATTATAGTAATAAACTTCATCAAGAGTTCTACATTTCATTAGTTTACATCAAATTTTGAAATTCAAAACATAAAGACCACTTTTATGCATTTGAAGTTAAGAATTTTTATTTGTATTGGTCAATTCCTTTATAAAGTGTGACACAAGTTTGTACTTTTACCCCCTAGAGTTGAAGAAATAGGGGTAAACACAAATATTAGATTTTTAAAGCATTTTTATACAAATTAAAAAATTATACATACCTTGTCTTTGTGAGATAAATCTTCGAGTCATTTCTTCATATCGTTCTTTATCCGTTTCTACTAAAAATTTCCTCATACTCTTGTTTTTCCTTGTCCTCTTATTTCTCATTTCCTCCTTTGCAAAATATTTCTCTACGATTTCTTATTCAAATATTTTCTCCTTCCAAAAAGCTAAAAATTACCAAAAATATATACAAATTTGCTTCAAAAACTTCACCTAAAAAAACTCAAAATTCTAATCCATTTTATTTTTATTTGCAATTTTTTTCTTAAATTTATATTAGTAAATAATACTTATTAAAATTTGGGTGATCCCATAATATTGGTTTACAATTTTTGGCCAAACTGGACACTGAACTATTTTTTTCTAACTAAATCTTCACTTTCAGGCACCTATAGCGGCTAAACCGTGAGGAATTTGAAGATGATGCAAACTAGTGATTTGTGAAATTTATTTTGTAGATTCTAAATATATTCTTTTCAAAAAATTTGGAATCAGATTGCACTTCTGTTTCCATCTCCTTCGAAAACTAGTTTTTTTCAGTAAACACCATTTTTAAGGAGTGACGCTCATAGTATAACACATAACTTTTTTTCCATGAAAGATAAAATTCCTTCTTTTTTTTGACAATCTTCTATTTTTCCACATGTGCAGAACAAAGAGCTTGATTTTCAGTGAAAAACCTACATTCACAAGAAATAAAAAATAAATATAATAAGAAAATTAAATTTATTTAAAATTATATTTTTTGGGAAGCTTATAATAAGGACTACATACTTACAAAAAATAAATTTTAAATGAATTCATTTGATCCCCAAAAAGGTAAATCAAAAGTGGTTTTTTATCAGCATTTTGATAGGTGTAAAGGAGACTTCGTTATAGGTATGGTTTAAAACTAGTGGGATTCTATCGAAGGGGGTTTGATCTAAGGTAGTTTGATCAAACCTTCTTCAATTGGAATGCTTTAAATGGAACTTTTAAAGGCTAAAATCATTATATTTTCTAAAAATATATGATTTCAACAAAAATCAGAATCTCCTAGAAATTGTAAACTAGCTTTGTGGGATCACCCATTTTATTATTTTTAAAATTCGTCTAAGAAGACCTTTGTTCAAAGGTAGTTTATATTTAATTTTTAATCTTTTGACCTTTGTTCGAAGGTCCTTTAAAATGAATATTTTAGTGGTTCTCATGAACATCCTAGTATAATAGTTTGAAGGTATCTTTGAATGAAGGTACTAGGATGGCTTCTTCACTTTCATGTCTGAGATTTCGCTAAAAAAATTCACCTTCAAACCTTAAGTTGAACCCTCAAATGGAATCAACCAAACAATATATATTGCAAGTTCGTAGCACTTAAAGTAAGCTTTCCAACAAGTATAATATTGAATATATTTAATTTGATTATTGTATTAATTTTATATTTTGTAGTGAAGATAGATTTTTCACCAATTGTGAAGGTCTTTGTTCCACACATGTGAAAAAATAGTAAAATATATTAAAAAAATTGAAAAATATATGTGCACTAGGTATTGATGTTCTTATTTTTTTTTAAAAAGTTAATTTAGATAAATAAATAAAACTTATGCATTAGCAAAGTAACCTATGTCTAAATTATAGTTAATCTCACTTCAAAAGTTATAAAGAAAGTTATGCAACATAAAATTAAAATAAAAATACCCATGCACTAGATATTGGTGTTATAAATATATATTTAAAAAATTATGATTTTATCCTTTCTACAAATGAAGTTATGCTTTACCAAAGTAACATCACTTTTAAAAAATATAGTTAACTATAAAATAAGTTATTAAAAGTTAGGTAAAAATGTCACACATTATTTCTTAAAAAAATATTTATAATCTACAAATAAAATCTTAAAAAACACTAGAACTTCACATCATCTTTGAATTCTTAATGGTTTGGTTGCTATAGCTAACAAAAAGTGAAATTTTGGTGAAAATTTGATAAAATTTATGATTTGAATGCCCTACTTTGAGCAAAAAGTGGAACACACTATTGTGGGATCACCCTTATACACATACATGAACAAACATGTATATAAATGTAATGCATATACATCTACACTCATATGTGTACATATCTATCAGTTAGATATGAGTATTTATATATAATTTATAAACATGTGGCCTATATATTGCCTACCCTAAATTTGTATATATTCATTCGTTATCTAGAATGACATATTTAGCTCTATGTGATTATATGAGGTCACCAAGACCTTTATGTTTACTATCCAATGTATTTATATAGGGCGCACACTTTGTCATAAATTGTATAATAGAATTAAATAAATGTTATGATATAAATTTGAGGAGCTAGCATGTTTGTATATGACATACATGTTCTCATATTATTTTTTTCAAGTGCATACAACAGTCTCATTATTTTTTAATATGGTACAATAGTTGTCACTTTGATTCCATAGAGTAAAGTAAACTAATATATACAACAATTTACCTAATTTTGGAGCAGTATTTTCTAAATTTTCTAATATTAAAGTCCTTGCATTCTTCCTTGGAAATTTTTAGTAGAAGTGACAACTATTCCAGTGTCATATTTAGTGCAATGGCACACAAATTTTTCTCTATTTATACATATTACCTTTTATATGTCATGTCATGGTGATAGGGTTGATAAATGGTTTATGAACAAACATTACAACCTTTCATCAACCCAAAATTGCAGGTTTATTCCAAGTAAAACTTTTAAAAAAATAAAAGAGGTTGCCTCAAACTGTGTTTTATTTTTACATTTACAACAAAATCTATAAAATAGAATAACATACATGAAAGGTAGCTTTTAGTGCCTAGGTCAAGAAAAGGATCTTATGTAATGCCCCCAAAAAAAATCTCCCCTTTCTTCTTGTCCTTCTTTTCTTTTCTAAACAAAAAATTTATTAGCAAAAATAAATAGACATGATGTTCTATCTCCACATGCCAAGCAAGGAGGAAGGACTCTTAATTTAAAATTCTAGGTCATTTATTTTCTTATGATAGAAAAAAAAAATAGCATTGTCCTAGTCACAACAATTCTAGGTCTATAACAGTTCCCAATTACATGGTAGTGCACCATATATTTCTTATTTAATTATACTATTCAACCAAGTGTTGGGGAGTTAATGAGTAACTTTGGGAAGCTCATGGTAATTAAATGTGACCTTGAGTTGTTCTATTAGGTGGTCATGAGGATTAAAAAATACAATTTCCATTTTAATATTTTGAAGTAAGGAATTTGAAAAGAATATTCAATCATGCATTAAATAAGTTTTTAAAAGTTAATTATTTAGATCTATAAATGGTTTTGTAAACCCATGAACTAATAGTAATAATAATAGTTGACTTATATTTTCCCTTTTATCTTAGTAGGATCTGGAAATTATGAAATTCCTCTCCACAAGTTCCTTGCATAATCAAATTTTAGGAGCTTGCAATCTTACAATTTTTTACTCAAATTATACTTATTGTAAAGGTGGAGAAAACTACCACAATCAAATGTTACCATAATTAGATTTGAATTTCTAGACACAATAATTACACAATCTTAGATGATTATCAATAAATCACATATCTACATACAATATCATGCAATCTCACTATATGTAGCTATGTGATTGTGTGCAAAGGTTTCATGCATGTCACCCTAAAAAATCTACCCTTAAAAATCTACCCTTATTCCTGATGATACTTTCCTCCCAATGAGAGATTCAATATTTATTCGATCATACTCACAAAGCACAATTGTAGTTAGTCCTTTCCAAATTCAAGATATAATCCCATTATTGCAACTTTAATATCAACAAAAGAAAAATGGCTTTAACTATTTTAAATTAGTATATAACATCAAATGCATCTCATGTTTAACATAATTAAGCACTTATCCACAAATTAACATAATAATTAAGGTATTTACTTTAAAACTTAAACCACTTATACAATTATATAATAGTGAAAATTAAGGTTGTGACATGTAATGCCCCAACATTTACATCAAAACATTATAAAACAAGACATAAATAAACATTTTTTGTATTTCATTTGTAACAAACTATATATGCCACAACCTCATGCTCACACACTTGGCACTGTCTATAGAGGCAACAATTTCTACTCACGGATCTGTAACTGTCAAAATCCTCGCTGTATTTGTCAGAAGCTCTGCCTATTTTGTTAGGAGTGTTTTCACGTGTATTGGCAATTTAGACCTACTTTATTTTAATATTTTCTTTTCAAATGCTTAAAAAATCAAAGTTAATTTCTTTCATGGTGTAAATATAAATATAATATAGACTTGTATTTTTATTATATATTATATAAATATAATATAAAATATATATTAAAAAATAATATAAATATATTATTTTTTAATATATAAATTATATTACATAAAAAGATTTTTATATATAATATAAACTATATATTAAAAAATAATATAAAAATATTAAATTAAAAATTATGTTAAATTTATATATTTATATATTATTTTTAATATATAATTTATATTATATATAAAAAGGGTTTTATATATAATATAAATTATATATTAAAAATAATATAAAAATGTTAAAAAAATCTAAGTTAATTTCTTTCATGGTGTAAATATAAATATAATATAGACTTGTATTTTTATTATATATTAAATAAATATATATTAAAAAATAATATATATAATTATATCAAAAATTATATTATATTTATATAATATATATAAAAATGTATATATATAATATTTAATATAATATAATTTTTAATATATTTTTAATATAATATTTTTTATATTATTTTTTAATATATAATTTATATTATATATAATAAGAGGGTTTTTATATACAATATATTTATATTATTTTTTAATATATATTTATTTAATATATAATAAAAATACAAGTCTATATTATATTTATATTTACACCATGAAAGAAATTAACTTAGATTTTCTTTAACATTTTGAAAAGAAAATATTAAAATAAAGTAGGTTTAAACTGTCATACAAGTAGAACTTCTAACAAATATGACGGTTACAGATCCGTAGATAGAAATTGTTGCCTCTATAGACAGTGCCCACACACTTGATGTTGTCTAAACTCATAACCTAACCACACAACAAAGTGCATGATGACACACCAACAAAGAAAACACCAATGAACTTAAAAAAGCCCACATCACATTAGCTTAGAAACGCTTTAGAACGGCTGCCTGTCAGAGTAAGTTCATGTGTCTGCGCATAGAGTAGCCCTCAGGATTTTTATCTAGTGGGTTGGCGTACGGAATTTTTCTTTTTTCTTTCTTTCATGTTATTTGTAAACAAGAATCCATTGCAGGTGACGTAAGATGGAGCGGTTTGTCGTGCAATGCAAGAAACTAGTAATCATGTTACCCTTGACAGAGTTGGAGTTTGAGGACTCCTTGAGAATTTGAGAATCTTCAAGAGCAATGTTTATAGACACATTCCAAAGAGGAGAAAGAAAATTTGGTGATCTCGTAAAGAGAGAATCCGTGTTGAATGTGATGACTCTAGTAAAACCTACCAATTGCATGATCCTAAGGTGAAAAATCACTTCTCTAGAGATGTTATTTGATGAAGAATGTAACCTTCCAAGTGTTTGTCATGTTAAGAAAGATGACAATGATACATCATCATACTCACAAAGTTGAGCCATAAATCATAAAATACTATTGAATTAGTAGAAAAAAGATAAAATATTGATGATCAAAATTTAAGCTCATTATTCACTCCATAATCTAATACTTCTCTATGAAAATTATAAAGAGATAGGAGAGCACCCATCAGATTGTAGGGTTATGAGGTCAATTATGTATTGATGACAACTAATATAAATGTTCATGAATCAAGCATTTTTAGGAAGCAATAAAAGAAGAAAAGTGACAAAACTATATGAATCATGAGATGGATTCAATTTGTTAAAATAAGATATAGGAGTCCGTGCCTTTACCTACTACTAAAAAATAAATTGATTGCAAATGGTGTTTAAAATTAAGTTTAATATTGATGGCTCAATCAACAAGCATAGAGCAAGATTGGTAGCTAAAGGCTACAAACAAATTGAAGGTGTTGATTATGAGGGAAACTTTGCTTTAGTTAAAAAGACAATCATAGTTAGAATGTTGAAAGGATAGTTTGCTTCCCAACATGGGAAATCCACCAAATGGGTGTCAATAAGGAATTCTTGAATAGAGATTTAACAAAGGAGGTATATGTGACATAACTTTCTAGCTTTGTCAAAAGAAGAAAGGAATATAAGAGATGTAGCTTGAAAAGGCACTATATGGTTTGAAATGGGCTCCACACACATGGTATTCAAAAATTTAGAAGTAGTTTCTTTAGAAAGGATTATAAAAATATGATCTTGATCCAAATGTATACATTAAGATTTATGATCATAAATTACAATTTATTGTGTTTTATATGGATAATTTGTTTATCACTAATAATGATTGATTGCTAATAAACAAAGTAAAATAAGATATAAAGATCAATTTTGAGATGTCCTATTACTTCATTACATCATTGCTTTCTTAAAGCTGAAGTTTTACAAATATATGTATAAAAATATTCATCTTAATTGAAATATACCAAAACAATTCTCACACAATTCAAAATACAAAATTACAAAGATTTTTCTACACTTATAAAGACAAAAAAAAAACAAACAAACAAACTAAATTCATGAAAGATCTAAATAGAAAAGCAACCAATGGAAAACTTACAGAAAATTTAAATTATACGACTACTACCCATCCAAACCTATCTTATGCAATATCATAATTTGACATGCTGTAGAAAAAACCTCCTTATCTTGTCCAAATCCATTACTCAACCAAGATATCTTATGCAGTTGGGATCTTGTCGAAATTCATGACTCACCAAAGCAAATTTATTGACTAAAATAGACAAAACAAAGCTATGTCTATGTAAAATCATATAAAGAGAAGCTATGTCATCGCGGCCTAAACGAAGCTCGCTTTAGCCTTCCAATGGCCAGCATCACATCAGATAAACCTTGGATCGTCAGTGAACAGTGCGAAGTATCCACATAAATGCTCTTGACTGCTGGAACCTTCTTGCTCTTCACCAAATTATTATTAAACAACAAATTTGCACTACTCTGCGTTTCTTATTCCAGACCCATGAAGTAAGACAAGTGAGGAGGAGAAAGCAATGGAAGTCAGTTTGAAGTTAAGTACCCCTGGCAAGCATTTCCTGCCATTCCAGAAAAGAATCCTGCCTCTGCAATTGTATCTCCTCATAAAACTTGGCAATAAACTCCTGGGCTTCTCTATCCACTTCGTCCTCACTGTGACTGTGATCAGAGGAATAATGAGGAGTATTTTGAATGCTGAGGCGTGGAAAAGAAAGGGAAAGAGAAAGCGTCCTAATCTCCCCACTGCGAATGCACCCCAACAGGGATCGCACACAACCCCATTTAGAAGTTGCAGTACTCTGCCCATTCACAGGGGTGCTGCTGCAAGAAAACTGGTAATCATCCATCGCCCCTCGCGGTACACGATCATAAAGTCTCAATCTTTTCGGGATAAAATTCAATCTTTTCATGGCTTTCTTCTTTTTCATCATCATTGTCACATATCTCACCGCGCTGTACAAACTCTTTCTCAACAAGCGCTTTGGAACAGAAAAATCCATCGTTACCCAAACTCTGAAACAATTTGTTTTTGTTTTCCCTCTTCAAGAGGAAAAGAACGAGAAATACGACCGTTCTGTGAGACGCAACGCACATAGAAACGCTTTAGAATGGCTGCCTTTCAGAGTAAATTCATGTGCCTTTGTATAGATCCAGCCTTCCGGATTTTAATCTTGTGGATTAACGCACGGAGCTTTTCTTTTTCCTTTCTTTTTCTTTCATGTTGTTTGTAAAGCGGAATCGAATGCATGTGACGTAAGACATGTGACGTAAGATGGAGGGGTTTGTCGTGCGATGCAAGAAATTAGTTAGAGAGTTGCATTTCAGGGAATTTTTTCAACTTACAACTATTAGGGTATGGTCCCATGGACGGGGGCTTCCTAAAAAATTTCAGCGGCTGCTGCTGAGATTTTTTAGGAATATTTTAAAGCTGGTGGTCCCATGAATTCAATTTTGCAATTTAGCTTAAAAGTTTGAGTTCCAAAATTCAAGGAACGAAGTGGAGTAATTTGATAAAAATTAATGAATAAATAAAAATTCTCCCATTTTTTAGTTTTTTTAGGAATTTAAAATTCTAAGTGATAGACAAGTGGCAAAAAAATTTCTAAAAAATTCCTAAGTTGTAGGGGCAATTTCTAGCCCCACCTCAATTTCACCCGCTAAAATTTGTAGTCCTAAAAGGTAGGGGCTGTTATTTTTCAGGAGAAGATTCCAATTAATCATGTGGCATAATTTTTTTTGCTTCATGGGACCACCTGATCCATGAAAATAGAAGCCCAAGCCCCCACATGGGACCATATAGTTAACTAGGGTAGGGAGCCGGAACATGCGCGTCCAATTTTCGACGGTTCACGTGGACTAATAAAAAAATTGCAATTTGGGGACAAATAAATGACGAATAAACAATAAAAAATCATTTTTAAAATTTTTTTATTCAATTTGACATGTGGGACGACTTGATTGGTTGAAAAAAATAAAACCCATTTTTTGCTATGCGACTGAAATGTGCTTGATTAGACATCCAATTGGTGCATGGCACGACATGCAAAGTGAGTGTCTTGTCACATTTCCAAAACTCACTCCACCACCCTTTCACTCCACTGGCTTGCATTAATCTCTTGCGACCCCTTGCAATTCTTTTGTAAAGTCGTGTTTAATGCACGTTCCCTCCTACTACTTCCACGACATCCTGTGTAAACTTCAAGCCAACATGCATTCAATGCTCCTAGTGCCTTGCACAACTCGCCAACTTTAGAGCCTTTCAATCTACCATCTTCTCAAATTTTCTTCACTTCAACACTAGAACTTGCTTGCTTGAGGTCTTTGCAATGTCCAACCCGCCACCACAACATGCTACACTTGGAGTTCGGTGACCGTTCAACCAGACACCGGTTAGAGAATGTCTTCCACAGCTCGAGCTCTGCCATGCAATGTCCCGCATTCGTCAACGCCATGCAGGTAAACCCATGTGAATGACAATTGTATTTTTTCTTTCTATTGTAGCTTGAAACATATTTAATAGGGTTTGCATGTAGGTATAAACTGGTGAAGGTAGTTGTGTGCTCCAAAAAGCTTTAAACGTCCACAGTCTAACTCCATTTGAACCAGGTGAGAAAGTTGCCATTATTCAGTTTTTTAATGTGTTTGCCTTTTTTTTTTTTTGTCTTTTCTCTGTTGCAAAATTCATTGTTGGTAAGAAGCTTTCGTGTTTATGAACACTATGGAATCTGCATTCATAAACACACTAAAATGTGGAAATTAATCTTCTATTTAAGCATCGCTCTCTTTAAAATGGGGTTTTTTTTTCATTATAACTTAACAAATAATATTGTTGGTTATTTTGGTGCCATAGATAAATCTGAGGTTGTTTTTTTTTCATTACAGTAACAAATAATATTGTTGGTTGTTTTGATGTCATAGATAAATCTAGGGTTGTTTTTATTTTCATTACAATAACAAATAATATTGATGGTTGTTTAGGTGCCATAGATAAATCTGGGGTTGTTTATTTTTCATTATAGTAACAAATAATATTGTTGGTTGTTTCGGTGCCATACATAAATCTGGGGTTGGGTTATTTATCTATTTCATTGCACCACGGTCTTGCGGTTTAGGTTGATTATAAATCTTAGTTGTTCTTTTTTTAATAGGTTATGCAATATCATTTACTTTGTTTATCGTATTCTCATAGGTTCTGCATTATCATTCAATTACATTTTCTTTGATACCGTACCTAATATTAGGGTGTGTTCTCTTTTTATTAGGTTTTTATTCATCTATTCAATTCAACTTAAAACATGCAGGGTTTTTCGGTGCCATAGATAAATTTTGGGGTGTTATCTTTTTCATGGGTTCTGCTTCAACAATTCAGTCGTGCAAAATAGAAGTTATCATTTAACTTCACAATAATTTATGCTTGTGAATGAGTTGGTCATGCACAAAAGATGTGAGATTTGTTAAACTCTTACTATTTACCATTCGTAAGCTTTGTATTGTTCTTCATTACAACCATTACATTCATAGGTTAGCAGTTGTGTTTCCCTACAGTTTATATTGCAATCATAGTTAAACAATTGTGTTTCCCTACTATAAAATGTAAGTTTGGTTCCCAGTTTGTTGTGCCTGAGTATGTTTATGTTGTACATGCCTTTTGAGATATGAGATTTGGTTCTATTTTTCATTGGTTCTCCTTCATCTATTCAATCATGTAACTGTACTAGCTTTTTTAGGTGCCATTGATAAATTTGGGGGTGTAACCTTTTTTGGTGCCTTGGATAAATTTTGGGGTGTTAGGTTTTTCATATGTATTGCTTCATCAATTCAGTAATGCAAGCATTGTAGCTTTCTTAGGTGCCATTGATAAATTTAGTCATGCAACTATTGTTGGCTAATTTGGTGCCTTAGACAACTTTGGGGGTGTTCTCTTTTACATTATCTTTCTAGGTGTCATTGATTAATTTTGGGGTGTGATCTTTTTTAGGTGTCATTCATTAATGTGGGTTATAATACATCGTAAGGCATCTTTGGTTTGGATTAATGTTATTCGGTAATGCTACTATTGTAGCATTTTTAGGTGCCATTGATAAATATGGGGGTGTTAGGTTTTTCATAGGTGTTGCTTAATCAATTTAGTAAAGCAACTATTGTAGTTTTTTTAGGTGTCATTGATTAATTTGGGGGTGTTATCTTTTTCATAGCTTTTGCTTCATTTATTTGGTCATGCAACTATTGTAGATTTGGGGTGTTCTCTTTTACATAGGTGTAACATAGAATTTTGTCTCCACTAGGGTTTTAGGACCTAGGGCAACAATCTTCTATACTTTACATTCAAGGATGACCCTAGAGATCTCACCCCAAGATTAGAGGTAAGAGATCTGACAATAGGATATCCCAGGGTAAGAATTCATATTACAAGAGGGGTTCACCACCAAGAATAAACTTGGAAAAGAACATGAAATGCTAGATGCAATGTTTAAACCTAGTTTGATGCAATGCTTCACTAAATGACCTAGAATGCACATGAAACTAAATAGAAAATTGTAAGACTAAAAGTGTGCACCTGGAAACTTGTTGGAGATGGAATGGAGCTATGAATGTTGATTTTTAAACTTGGTGGGACTCATTCGCCATTCTGGGCGAATCAATCCCATATATGGGTTTCTGCACAGGATCAGGTTTCAACCAAATGGGTATCCAAATCTGAAAAGATCTCTGAAAAACTCCTACAGTGGGACTCATTTTCCACTTGTGGTGAATGAGTCTAATTTGGCTTTTTTGGAAATTCAAAGTTTGGATCTGCTCTTCTCAGTCTACTCAATCTACTCCTCTAGGTTTTCGGATCCGAACTCCAATTTTAGGGTTGTAAATGACCTTTTAGTGAATATTTTTACCTTGCAAATAGGGAGACAACTCCAACAAGTTTGAAACCTAATCTTCAATGATCTTCAAGTCTTCAAAGCACCTAGATCTACAATCACACAAAGAAAGAGAGAGAAAATGTTGATTGTTAGGGAATGGGGGTTTTCCTTGGTCAAACCCCTTATAGGTAATTAAACCAAATGATGAAATAAAATGTTGAAGCATGAACATGAAATAATGCAATTAGAACCTTGCCATGATTATGGATCTTGAATTGTTGCAACAATTGATGAAGAACTCTTCCCTTGAATGCCTTAGAAATGATCTTGACTCTGTTGAATATCCAAGATACTGAGAGGGGGGCTGAATCAGTATCTTCTTAAACTTATTGAACAAATACCATCCAATTACTCCAATGCATATAATAGTAAAGATAAATAAGAGCATTAACATAACATGAAGTCACACAACACATGAACACCAAAAATTTTACGTGTAAAACCCAAAATGGGAAAAACCACGGTGAGTGTTAGCTCACAATATAGTATAACTGGTTATAAAATATTACAAAATAGGGTGGCTCACTACTAGGACTCATTGTCCAAAATGAGAGGTTCACTACCTACAAAATTACAATGACAAAAATGGCTTACAGTCATAAAATGAATCGATAATGTACATCTAACAAGTGTTGATTCAATTCCTATGAAGCTCAATAAACTGACTTGACACACTTCATCATATTCACACTTCTTCACATTCACATCATCGTCAACTTATTCAAAATTGTCCAATATATATAGCTGATACATCTGCAAGCATCAATTAGGTCGGCCTAATTAAATGTAACTCTTATTCATCAAAAATACCAACTGTCGGCTTCAAGCTTTCACAAAATCTTTCCAAAGTCAATTCAAATGCTCAGCAGGCTACATCATGTTGACATGGACCTAAGATAGGTCACACATACATCCGTAAGAAAAAAATAATTTACTATTACATCATCTGCCAATTAGGTTGACCAAAGATAGACCTAATAGCAAAAATGCAACAACAGAATAATGTTGATACACCATACGAGCATATGAATACGTGAGATTCTGAATGTACATGCTTCCAACATCCATAAACCATTTACCAAAAACATAAGCAACAATAATCAACATCAAGGGATTGCGGACCAGAATACCATAGGATGATAACTACATATCGGTTTAGAATACCAGATCAAACTAAGAGTTAGTCTTGTAGTTGCAACTCATATAACATGGTGACATCAATGAAAACACAAAACAACAAAATGAGATGTTCTTATTCATTCTTCCAACAATCTCCCCCTTTGTCATTGATGGCAACATGTGCCAAAAATTTACAAGACGTCTTATGTACAACACTTCTCCCCCTATAACCAATATTTTCTTTCTCTATCACTCTTCACTCCCCCTTTGACATCAAGGACAAAGGGCGGCTCAATAGAAAATATGAAAACAAGAAAAAAAAACATTAACCAGAGGATGGTGAGCCTTGAAGCTCCTAAAGAATACCTTTCCACACAAATTTACCACTCTCACAACTTTTCTTTACAGCAATCAACATTATGTTCAAGGATTCCAAATTCATCAGACTTTCCTCTGCTTCATTCAGAGTACCAGGAGTCAGGTTTATCTTTCCAAGTTTCTTTGTACTTGCCAAAGCATTGACAACCGGGGTGTACTTCATTCTCACAAGATCACCTAGCTGGCCAAATTTTCTAATGATTTCTTCCTTTTGCTTCTGTAAAATAAAGAATTTATCTCTATGAGTATAGATAACATTCCAGGTTGATTTGTCTCTATCCTTGGATGTGTTGTAGGTACTTAAGAAAATAGTCAACTGGGACTCAATGGAGTCCATAACATTTTTAATACTCTAAGTGGCATCCAGACACTTCAAAAAAAGAAGCAAAGACAATATTAGCTTTAGTCTTACAGATTTTCACAAATTCTAGATTTTTCTCAACATTAGTGTGTGCCAAAGCACACTTGTCATGCAATTCCAATAACCTTTTCTCTGCCAGCTTCTCCTCAACCTCTTGCTTAGTCTTCTCACTAAGTCCGGAGGCATACTCCTTAAAGGAGTCCAATAACAATCTCAAATTTTCTACTAGAGTGAGAGATGTATCAATTGGCGTACTGGGTGTTGTCTCCTGCAATACCTTAAGAGCATCTTCAATCATTTTTGTTCCTTTCTAGTGTGTCTCCAGAATCTCTCTTCTGCCAGATGCATGCAATGCATCTCTCGATACTAACTTATGAATAGGAGAAATTTTTTCTAGATCCACATTGCCTTGAATCATAGGAAGTTGTAAAAGCTCTGGAGGAATCACTAGATGGAATCTGATCTACTTGGATATCAAGCCTTTCAACACATCATCACCGAAGGAGGATTCTTCGTGAGATCTTTGAGATTCTACAACCTTCTTTAGATTTTCTTCATTCTTCCCAGTAGATTCCTCATTTTTCTCTTCTTTCTTATCTTGCTCTTCTTCCTTCTTTTCTTCTTCCACTTTCTCTTCTTCTTCTTTCTCCTTTTCCTTTTCTTCTTTACTCTTTTCATCTTCATCTTTGTCTTCATCCTTGTTGCCTTCTTTATCATTTCCTTCACTTTCACCTTCATCTTTCTCTTCCTCAGCATTATCCTTTTCACCTTCAATGTGCTCCGGAGGAGCATCATAATGTTTTTTAGGCTCAACTCCACCCTCGTTCTGCTTCTCCATTTATGGAGGATCATTTCTGACATTTGTATCCAAAGGGATATCTGCATCATTTATTTCTACAAAAATACATGCATCACATGTACCAAGGGCAATATATTCATCAACATCTTCAACATAAACTTCTTCACTAGACTTAAGTGCAGAACCAAGCATGCCATATTTCTCAGTCGCATCCCAGATTACTTCTGCAGGTTCCTTATCTTTTGTATTTTCTTTTTATCCTTTTTCATCAAAATATTCACTCTTTTCTTCATCTAGAATATATTTGCACATATCATTTTCAGGTTTTCCAGATCATCTGGGGTCAAAGAAGACCCAATTTTATCAAATGCATCATTCCTGATTTTCTCTTCAAATTCAATAGCCTCTGATCTCATTTTCATCAGGGCTACCCACATTTTCTCACACACATTTTTCTTCACATCATCCCACTTAACATCCAATGTGATAACATATTGAATGGTAGCTAAAATTAATGTTTTCCTATCCGCTTTTCCAACTTGATCATAATATTTTGTTGTACGCTTCAACATGTTTTCAAAATGTAACAAAGAATTGAGTACTGCCTCTAATTTGAAATGGGGGCCAATTCTTATCAGAATGTCCTTTTGTTCTTCTTGGTCTAGAGAGGCTTCTTTAGAAACCTTAGTTTTCTTTTACTCTAGTTTGGTGTGCACATGAACACCAAATTCCTATTCTTCATCTTTTTCAGAAGATGACACAATATGCAATCTCTTAGAACCAATACCAGCTTCCTTAGAAGCACCTTCTACAGAGGATAAACTTCCTCTTCTTTTCCTTACCAATTTTGCTTCAGGGTCCTCCTCCTCTTCATCTTGATCATCATTGACACTAAATTTTTTCTCCCTTGTAGCTTTTTCTTTCTTTCCTTTTTTCCCAGGCACCATCGGAGGAGTTTCTTTCCTTTTCCCAAATCTCGTAGTAGGTTTAGAAGAAGTTGGGCCTTTAGCTTTATTAGCAGTACTAGGTTCAACTTTCACTATAGGGGTTGCAAAGGGTTTAGAAGGAGCAGTCTTGTTGGATCTCCTTAGACCTAAAGATTCTCCCTCCATCTGTTCTCTCTCAGCCTTTCCTAGCGCAATCTCATCATTAGTGTAACCAACTTCTCTAAGCTTATTTTCCACATTCTTTCTTATTATTGGCTTCTTGTGTTCCAAGTGAACCTCCATAGGTTTTTCAGCATAAGTGCCAATTCTAGGTTCATTGGCATCTCTTGAACTTTTTAGAAACATTTGTACATAACCCTCAGCTTCATCTTCTATAATTTCATAATCTAATGGTTGAATCCATATGGTCCAGGGTTCAACTAGATCAATCATGCATTCTTAAGAAGAAACATGAAATATGATATCATTTCTATATTTCTCAGCAACTTTCCTCGTAATCCTCTCTCTTTCATTCATGTTGCTCTTGAATACAACAAAGAATGTTGTTAGAGAATTATCTTTGTTCTTCAAATCACCTAGATTATGTAAGTGATCAAAAATCTAATGTGCCACAGGTTTGGATGTATCCTAGAATACCATATCATCTCTTCCAAGAATTCTCTCTAGAAAATAGAATAATAGACACATAATCAAAGAAACAAATTTAAATGTATACTTCCTTTCTTTGGTCATCCTTAAATTATCAAGCAACTATTGTCAGAGAAGTTCACAAAAGTCATGTAGTCTACACCATTGACTGCCATATCAAAACTAGTATAAATAGTTGTGGAAGAAACAAAGTTCTCTCTATTGGTGAAGTAAATTTTATGACCAATCATTATAGCGGCATACTTCACAATAGGATTAGTGATAGACTTTGTTGTAAGAGATCTCTTGTCATATTCAACACTAGTGAGATCCATCACCACTTCATTCTTCATAATTTTCGGCATGGGTAGTGGTCTGATGTCACAGAGTCTAGTAGAAACCCTAATTTATTCCTTATTTATTAGATGGGGTCGGTCAGTCCACAAGAATTTATCATGTATTCTGCTGAGAACAGGTTTCACATATTTATCAACTATGGAACTAAAATTAGGAAATTAGTTACATCTGTCCAATCTCTTCGCAACAAGGTTTGAGTATTTAGGTTTCACCAACAAATTATCTCCAATGAGCTCATTTTTCCAAATATCTATCAATTTACTATGATTGCATTCATCTATTTTTACTCGTATGTACATTCTTGTATCCTCGGTCAGGAAAACCCCATGAGGGATTGATGAGAAGGCACCCATAGGATCATCTTCGAAAAACTTCATAGAATATTTCCTATACGATGGTCTAGGTCTTTCTGACACTTTAATAACTACAGGTGTTTCCATTCTTCACAATTTCAAACTCAAACAATTCAAAAAGATGATTCACACAAACCCACAATTGCATAGAAAAGTAGAATACCTTTTTCTTCACGAAGAACTAGGACTAGGTTTTGCACAGCTCAAACTCCAAATTAGCTCAAGAACACTCCAAAAATCTCTTCAGTTTCTTCAAAAACACAAGTGATTAAAATTCCTTACACATTCACTTTATAAAACAATAATTTTCCCTAATTCGCATTAAACGCGACAAATTTCAAAACACTGCTAAAAACTCTTCTTCTCTGCGTAGAGAAACCCTAATTTGCTTTGCAAATGATCATGCCTTCACATTTTCTTTTGGTTCCACTTACATAGCCTCTAACTAATCATTTCTTACAACATATCCTCATGCCAAAGACTTACACGCCAAACATCAGGGGGTTTCAAGCAATTTTATGTTAAAGGTCCTCCTAAGACCTTGCTAGGTCTAATTTCTAGAGAAATTGTCTGTACCGGATGAGGACACAGATCAATCTATCCTTTTAGGCTCTTCTTTCTTCCTCCAAATCTTATTCATTTCTTTCTTAACCTCATTCTTGTCAACTTTCTTCACTGGTTCATTCTTTTCTACTAGATTAGTCTGCTTACCCTTTTTACTTCTACAAACTCTTGAGATATGTCCTGGTTTGTTACAATTGTAGCAAACAACATTTTTCTGATTAGATTGTCCTCCAGTGACCCTTGACATGCACAGATTATCTTTGTGTCCAAATTTATTGCATATATAGCAGTAACCATTAAAGGATTGATTCATTCTTCCTCTAGTAGACCAATTCACCATCTGAGTTTTGCATTCACTAGCTCTATGTCCAATTCTCTTGCATGCAAAAAATTGACTAGAGAAGGAACCAGGAAACTGATTCATCCTACTCCTACACTCTATTTCCTTGTGATCGAATTTGTTACATGAAAAGAAAACACCATTGAAATATGGATACCTTTGTGCATTAGGTTGTCTCATAGGCGGTCTCCTAGCAAAGTTCTTTGAATTTCCTTTATGCTTTCCTTTATTCTGAGTCTTCTAATTATCCTTAGAGTTTTCACCTCCTTCTATTCCCAAGCCACCTTTGTCTTTACTTGGTTTCTTCCTTTAAATCAACTCATCAAGCTTGTCTGAGCTAGATTTGAAATTATTTTCACAGAGTTTCACTTTCTCCATATCTACTTTCACATTCACCACTTCTTGTTCAAGCTTAGTGCATTCATCAGACTTGCTTTGCACCATTTTATTCATACATTCTTCAATTCTTTTCTTTTCCTCTACTTGCACCTTCATACCGGTAATCTCTTCATTGGCTTGCTTCAACTTGCTCACTTAGTTCCCTATGTCTTTCTTTGAAATTTTTCAATGGCTCTTTTAGCTTTAGGACACATTCATTTTCTTCATCAAGATTTTTTTTCAAATCTCCGTTTCACTTTCAACTTTGTCAAGATCTTCAAGTGCAGCCCGAAGCTCTTCTTTATCATTCATTTGTTCCATCTTCAAGATCTTCCTCAAGTTGTTAGGCTTCTCTGGAGGAACCAAGTTTTGATACCGATTATTGAATATCCAAGATACTAAGAGGGGGGGTTTGAATCAATATCTTCTTAGACTTACTGAACAAATACCATCTAATTAATCCAATGCATATAACAGTAAAGATAAATAAGAGCATTAACAACACATGAAGTCACACAACACATGAGCACTAGAATTTTTACGTGGAAAAACCCAAAATGGGAAAAACCATGGTGAGTGTTAGCTCACAATATAGTATAACTGATTATAAAATATTACAAAATGGGGTGGCTCACTGCCAGAACTCACTATCCAAAATGAGAGGCTCAGTACCTACAAAATTACAATGACAAAAATGGCTTACAACTAGAAAATGAACTGATAATGCACACCTAACAAGTGTTGATTCAGTTCCTATGAATCTTAGTAAACTGACTTGACACACTTCATCATATTCATACTTCTTCACATTCACATCATAATCAACTTCTTCAAAACTATCCAATATATATAGCTGATACATATGCAAGAATCAATTAGGTCGACCTAATTAGATGCAACTCTTATTCATAAAAAATACAAACTATCGGCTTCAAGTGTTCACAAAATCTTTCCAAAGAAAATTCAAATGCTCAACATGCTACATCATGTCGACATGGACCTAAGATAGGTCACACATACATATGCAAGATAAAATTAATTTACTATTACATCATTTGTCCATTAGGTCGGCCAAAGATAGACCTAATAGAAAAATGCAACAACAGAATAATTTTGATACACCATACGAGCATCTAAATACATGAGATTCTAAATGTATGTGCTTCCAACATCCATAAACCATTTCCCAAAAATGCAAGAAACAATAATCAACAACAAGGGATTGCAAACCAGAATACCAGAGGATGATAATTGCATACCAGTTCAAAATACTGGATCAAACTAAGACTTAATCTTGCAGTTGCAACTCATATAACATGGTGGCATCAATGACAACAAAAAACAACAAAATGAGATGTTCTTCATTCTTCCAACAGAATCTTGCTTGTTTGATTTGATGACATGAAGGAATAATGTTGCTTGGATGAAACGAGGATTTGAAATCTTGCTTATATAGGCAATTCACCTAATAACCCATGTATTTGATCCCAAAGGCCAACATAGGAGAAATTTAAATTAAAAAACCACTTTTTCTCACTCAAATCCTTAAAAATAGGCCAAATGGGACTCATTCGCCCAAGGTGGCGAATGGGTCCCACATGGGCTATTTTCCATGCTAAAGTGTCAAGGAGTGACGATTTTAAGTTTTTATGTTGATTTTTTCGGGTCTTTGATCAAAATATGCCTTGGGATGCACAATATGGGGTCATAGGGGCCTATTAAAAGGTCATGAATGCAAGGGGGCCCAAAATCCAATCTGAAAGTGTAAATAAATACACTTTACAACACTAAATTAAGGAAAAATTGAGTGAATTTAGCTTAGAAGGGCCCTAAATCCCATGCGAATGTGTAAAACACATTACAACACTGAATTAGGTCCACTTAGTTTACACGCCTTCCAAATTTAATGTGAAGATGTAAATAAATATATTTTACAACATTAAATTAGGATAGAGTTAGGTTAGTTTAGCTTAAAAGGGGCTCAAGACCTAATGTGGATGTGTAAAACACCTCACAACACTAGACCAAGGTGACATTAAATCCAATTTATCATGAATTATTCCCATATCAAGTGTGAAAATGTCAAGGGACACATTTTTTGACACTACAATAGGTTATGATTCATCAATTCAATCATGCAATTATTGTAGTTTTTTTTGGTGCCTTAGAAATATTTCCTAGGGGTGTTCTCTTTTGTATAAGTTCTACTTCATCAATTTAGTCATGCATTTATTGTAGCTTTTTTATGTAACACAAATAATTTGGGGGGTGTTATCTTGTTCGTAAGTTCCAATTCATCAATTTAGTCATCATCTATTCTACCAGTTTTGGGTGTCATTTATAAATTGGGGGGTGTTAGGTTTTTCATAGGTTCTTCTTCATCAATTCATTCATCAACTATTCTACCTTTTGTAGGTACCATTGATAAATTTGGGGATGTTCATTTTTTCATAAGTTTTGCTTCATCAATTCAGTAATGCAACTCTTGTAGCTTTTTTAGGTGTCATTGATTAATTTGGGTGTGTCATCTTTTTCATGTAGTTTATGCTTCATGGTATTCAGTCATGCAACTATTGTACCTTTCTTAGGTGCAATAATTGCATCAATTCAGTAATGCAACATAGATAGATTTTTTAGGTGTCTTAGATAAATTTGGGGGTCTCTTCTTTTTCATAGGTTCTACTTCATCAATTCAATCAATTGTAGCTTTTTTTGGTGCCTTAGATAAATTTGGGAGTGTTCTCTTTTGCATAGGTTCTTCTTCATCAATTCATTCATGCAACTATTGTAGCTTTTTTTGGTGTCAATGATTAATTTGGGGTGTTCTCCTTTGCATAGGTTTTGATTCATCAATTCAGTCCTACAAATATTGTATCTTTTTTAGGTGCCATTGATTAATTTTGGGGTGTTCTCTTTTGCATATGTTCTGGTTCGTCAATTCACTTATACAACTATTGTAGTTTTTTTGGTGCCATTGATTAATTTTGGGGTGTTCTCCTTTGCATAGGTTCTACTTCATCAATTCAGTCCTGCAACTATTGTTTCTTTTTTAGGTTCGATTGATTAATTTGGGGGTGTTCTCTTTTGCATAGGTTATGCTTCATCAATTTAGTCCTACAATATAAGTATCTTTTTTTGGTGTCATTGATAAATTTGGGGGTGTTATCCTTTTCATAGGTTTTGCTTCATCAATTTAGTCATGCAACTATTGTAGCTTTCTTAGGTACCATTGATTAATTTTCCATAGTGGTATGTCGGTCCTCCACAAGTTAGGAAAAAACACTTGCATAAAAAAGAATGATGATATCAAACACAAATCAGATATTAAATGCACATTTAATAGTATATATTTGTCAACAAAACAAGTACATGCTAGCGGCCAAACAAGTGTAAGTGTTTTGAAAGTGTATCTTTTTTTGGTGCCATTGATTAATTTTGGGGTATTCTCTTTTGTATAGGTTATGCTACATCAATTCACTCATGCAACTATTGTAGCTTTCTTAGGTGCCATGGATTAATTTGGGGGTGTTCTCTTTTGCATAGATTATGCTGAAATCAATTTAGTACTACAACTATTGTAGCTTTCTTAGATGCCATTGATTAATGTTCTTCACATTGATGCCAGAATGTGTTGGATTAAGGTCTGTGCAACTTCAATCCCGCCTCCACTACATGTTGTACTCGGAGTCTAGTGTCCCATCCGGCTTCTTTATATATATGTATATGCATATGTATAGACATATACATATGTATATACATATACACATAGACATATACATATGTATATACATATATACATAGACATATACATATGTATATATGTGTATATGTATATACATATAGACATACATATACATATACATATACATAGACATATACATTTCTTTTTTTGGTGCCATTGATTAATTTGGGGGTGTTATCTTTTGCATAGGTTCTACTTCATCAATTTAGTCTTGCAACTATTGTGTATTTTTTAGGTTTCATTGATTAATTTGGGGGTGTTTTCTTTTGCATAGGTTCTCCTTCATCAATTAATTCTTACAACTATTGTATACTTTTTTTTGGTGCCATTGATTAATTTTGGGGTGTTCTCTTTTGCATAGGTTCTGCTACATCAATTCACTCATGCAACTATTGTAACCTTCTTAGGTGCTATGGATTAATTTGGGGGTGTTGTTATTTGCATAGGTTCTACTTCTTCAATTCATGTTTAATGAATATCCCCTCCTACTACTTCCACAACATCTCGCATAAACTTCAAGCCAACCTTCAGTCAATGCTCCTAGTGCCTCACACACCTTTCCAAATTTAGATCCTTTCAATCTACCATCTTCTCTTTTACATAGGTTTTTCTTCATCAATTCATTCCTGTAACTATTGTATAGTTTTTAGGTGCCATTGATTAATTTGGGGATGTTCTATTTTGCATAGGTTATGCTTCATCAATTCAGTCTTGCAACTATTGTATATTTTTTAGGTGTCATTGATTAATTTGGGGGTGTTCTCTTTTGCATAGGTTCTATTGTATCAATTCAGTCCTGTAACTATTGTATCTTTTTTAGGTGCCATTGATTAATTTGGGGGTGTTCTCTTTTGCATAGGAGATGCTTCATCAATTTAGTCTTGCAACTATTGTATCTTTTTTAGGTGCCATTGATTAATTTGGGGGTGTTCTCTTTTGCATAGTTCTACTACATCAATTCACTCATGAAACTATTGTATATTTTTTAGGTGACATTGATTAATTTGGGGGTGTTCTCTTTTGCATAGGTTCTACTTTATCAATTTGATCCTGCAACTATTGTATCTTTTTAAGGTGTCATTGATTAATTTGGGGTTGTTCTCTTTTGTATAGGTTATGCTACATCAATTCACTCATGCAACTATTGTAGCTTTCTTAGGTTCATTAGATTAATTTGGGGGTGTTATCTTTTTCATATATTCTACTTCATCAATTCAATTGTGCCACAAAGGTACATCTATAGACAGTGATAGATATTGAAATATGTCTATATGTTCAAGATATACATGATTCAGCATGGATTTTTTGATCCATGGACATCTTGTATATCTTGAGCAGATAAGACTTCTATTTTTTGTTTTCATCATTGCACAAACTTTCGCATTGCAAATTGTTTTTAAGATTTGTATGTATGGAAGTTAAAATTGAGTATACATATATACATGACTGCATAGATGAAGCAGAACCTATGAAAAAGAGAACACCCCCAAATTTATTAATGACACCTAAAAAAGTTACAATAGTTGCATGACTGAATTGAAGAACAACAACAAAATAGATATATGTACATATATGTATATGCATATGTATATGTATATTTATATGTATACATAAATTTATATATGTATGTGTATGTATATGTATATACATAGACATATATATACATATGTATAAGTTTATGTCTATGACTATGTATATAAATATACATATACATATGTATATGTATATGTCTATGTATATGTATATGTATATGTCCATACATATGCATTATAAACATAAGCGATCACATTCTAGCATCAATGTGAAGAAAATTTGAGAAGATGGTAGATCGAAAAGCTCTAAATTTGGCAAGGTGTGCAAGCATTGGGAGCATTGAATGTAGGTTGACTTGAAGTTTATGCGGGATATCGTGGAAGTAGTAGGAGGGGACATGCATTAAACATGACTATACAAAATAATTGCAAGGGTCAATGAGAGATTAATGCAAGCTAGTGGAGTGAAAGGGTGGCAGAGTGATTTTTGGTAATGTGGAAAGGCACTCCACTTTGCATGCTATGCCATGCACCATTAGATGTTCAACCAAGGATGTTTTGATCGCATGAAAAAAAATGGGATTTTTTTTAGTATCGACTAATCACGTCATCCCATGTGTCAAATTCAATTAAAAAAAATTGAAAATGAGAAACTATTAATTGAACATAGGTGGAAATAAGAAGCATAAATACAACACACATTTCAATCTGATTAGAATGCATTGCAAATCAAAACAATAATGTGGCATTTGTAGTTATCATAAATTTAAAATTGTCAACAATAAGGGTGCATTTGTAGATATCAAAACTTATAAACTGTCCAAAACATCAATTGTAAATGAAATTAAAATAAGGCTACATCTAGTTATTTTGATAGGGAAATGGTGGTTGGCTCATTCGGGTGCAAATGGCCATGTTCTCATCCACTTCCAGTTGATGAGGAGTGTTGCTTACATGACTGGGAGTTGGACTCGAAAACTAGGTGCAAGTGACATGTGTTGGGGGTGGTGGTAAACATTCTTTACATCCCAAATGGTAGTCTGATGTAGAAATTGAGTGCACTTGAACTCAAATTAGGAGAGGGTTGAATAATTGATTGTAGTGGAGAAGTGAGGGATATTGATGTTGAGAATATCCCATAATACTCCATTACTTTGTGACAAGGGATTAGCAGGGACCCTTAACCGCCTTTCTCTTTGTAAAGTCCTTTGTGCCTCCTTAATCTCTTTTTCCTTTCAGTCTTGTTCTCTCTAAATCCTCTCTTGCTCATTTTTGGTATATCCATCCTTATTTTGTTGTATTTTCTACAGTTCTTTTTCTTTACTCTCTCTCTCTCTCTATTTGTCTTGTTCTCTCTAAATCCTCTCTTGCTCATTTTTGGTATATCTATCCTTATTTTGTTGTATTTTCTACAGTTCTTTTTCTTTACTCTCTCTCTCTCTCTCTATTTTGGCCCGCTCCTTCAAATCCTTTGCCACATTTCTTGTTGTATTTTTCTCTCGTTCTCTTGTCTCTTTTGGGATTTTATCTTCTCAACCTCTTTCTTCCTTTCCTCTTGTTGCATTAACAAATTCATGTAGTCATCTATCATCAAGAGATGAGACTATCTGCTCAACCAAATTGCACCATCTTTGGATTTATTTTTATGGACAGCGTGCACAAGCAGCTTGAGGAATTTGTTGATGTGTAGAACTATTTCTATTTGTTGTGTTTGCTCCAACTGTGAGACAATGTTCTCCTCCACTTCCTATGAGTCTTCAGTGAAATATTGATTTCCTCCTAAATCTAAAGTGCAAGGAGGATAGTAATGCACAATTTTAAATAGGTCAATTGCAAGTGGTGGTGATGGGAAACTATAAGTTACTTTCTATTATGGGACATGCAAATAAATTCCTATATTCATTGCTCCCTCCACCAACTAGGATGGTTGGCTACATTGTGATGGAAGACCTAAACTATCACTAAATTGGTCAATAGGGTTGTCCATCATGGGGGGATTTTGTTGATTAACCACCACTTGTGCAAATGAATCAACAGGACAACTATTAGGTGATTGTTGTATATGTTCCTCTACTTGTGATTCTGTCATAGACTGCAATTTTTCATCTAGAAGAGTGGACATCAATATTTGTGCAACATCATCTCTTGACACAACTCCTGAAAGGATAAGGATGTTTTCCACTACAAAAGCATCCTCTCTAACCTAAAATGTGTCACTGGGACACATGCCATCCATGAGTGCATCTAGATTGAGTGGCCATATCCCAATCCTTCTAAATATTTCTTTGATATTATCAACTATCAAAGCTCTTATCAGTGCTTTGTTTCCTAACGTTGCAAGTTTTGTCCTCCTCACTTCAAGGTTTGGAAACCTTGCCAAAAAATTTACACATTATGATTTGAAGTAAGTTTTAAAAGGTGAAAATAAATTCACATCCAACAGTTGTAGTTTATGTGAGGTGTGTGATGGAAATGTTAGTAAATCTATACCCAACTCTCTTACTTCTTGGATGGCTGAGAGTGCTACATGGATTCCATTCCCACCAAAAATCAACAAATTCCTATTGGTGGGCGACACACCACTTGGAACTGAGTTTGCAAAGTAGGTCAACCAATCTATAAATAACTCCTTAGTCATCCATGCATGCAGTTGGGCTACCATGCAAGTACCTGATTCCTAGTCTACAATGTAATTATCTATGTTTTGTTTCCCCTTGAGCAAGTAAAATCTTGGAATGCTTAGTCCGACAACATTGACACAACATAGAATGGTTATTTGTTCATGAATCTTTGGAATAATGTATGAAACATTCCTGCTACCTTTTATGGGCAACACCTTCATGGACCCATTTTTTCCTACTTGGATGCTAGTTTCATCACAATTCCAAATGCGATGAGGACCATATAGCAGTACTTCATACACTGCAGACATTGCATTATAGAAAGCTACTACAACAACAAGTCTAAGTTTGAGTACCATATCTTTGTCTAGGCATTCAACATCCACAACATAAAGTTCTAGATGTTGGTTTTTTAAACCTATCCAGTAGGGCTTCCCCAGGAACCCATTGGTGAAAGGGTTTGACCTATTTTGACAAATTTGGACAATGTCTACCTTAAGATTGACTATCTCAAGACTATGGCCAACCACATCCATTTCCTTGCACCATTCCACAATCAAATGTTCTTCCGTTTCAATGAGGATTATTGGAAGACCTTTCTTGGATGTTGTTAGTCCACCTAGCCATTTGGAGAGCATGGTTGTTGGGATTTTCCACTTTTTTGAAGATCCTTATTGACATTTCATTTTCCTCAACATCATAGAGTGCCCTTTTCATGTCCTTCGAAGGCCACAATCATTGTTTCATTGTTACCTTCTGAGGTATTCAAGGTGTCAAAACCTCATTCTATGGTATTCGAGGTGTAGAATTCTCCTCTACTGGTGCAATAGGATCTACTTCTGGGGGAAATTTAGCCCCTCGTTTGTGGGAAGGCAACCATGTCATGGCTCTTTTTTTTTTTGGTTCTAGTATGAGTCACCACTACATTAGCCTTAGCTATTTGCACATAATAAGTACAATTAAAACCAAGGGAAAACATCATATATTTACTCCTTTTGACAAAAATAGGAAGGAATTTTCATATTGAATGACAATTATCTTTATGTATGAAGACAATGATGCTTGAACAAAAGATTAATTAGTTTGTGTATGTGTTTTCTTTTTAGTTTGTTGCATTAAAATTTAAAAATACTGTTAATAGTTTACAAACATAGCAATACATATATACGAACTTCACTTATTCTGGAGTGAGCGAAGTAAGGAAAAGAGGAGTGATAAGCATAAAATTACATTATATGCAAGGGAGTTAGAGTTTAATAGCAAGTTAGAGTTTAACAATATCTCATATATCTTAGGCATGTACAACATAAACATACTCATGCACAGAAAATAGGAACCATGCTTACATTTTAACTATGATTGTAATGATTGCAATATAAACTGTAGGGAAAAACAACTGCTAACCTATGAATCTAATGTCTATAATTAAGAATGATTAAAAGCTTACAAATTCAAAATAATAAGTATGAGATTAACAAATCTCATATCTTAAACGTAGGGAAACACAACTACTAATCTATGATTGCAGCGATTGCAATATAAACCATAGGGAAACACAACTATTTAACTATGACTATAATGTTGTAATATAAACCATAGGGAAACACAATATAAAGATTACAAATGAAAAACAATAAGAGTTTAACAAATCTCACATCTTTTGTGCATGACCAACTCATTCACAAGAATAAATTATTGTGAAGTTAAATGATGTAATATTTTGAATGACTAAATTGATGAAGCAAAACCCATGAAAAAGATGAAACAAAACCTAATAAAAAGAGAAACCCTTAAATTTATGACTGAAATCGAAGAAAACCTAATTGAATGATAATGCAGAACCTATGAGAATAAGATAACCAGAGTGAATGATAATGCAAAACCTATGAGAATAAGATAACTAGAGTGAATGATAGTGTAGAAACTATGAGAATAAGATAACCATAGTGAATGATAATGGAGAACCCATGAAACAGAAATGCTAACCTATGACTGTAATAGTTGTAATGAAGATCAATATAAAGCTTATGAATAGAAAATAGTAAGTCACCTATTGAAAAATATCACATCTTAAAGGCATGTACAACATGAACATACTCACACATAGCAATTTGGGAACCACACTTACATTTTATCACATGGAAATACAACTGCTAACCTATGACTTTAATGGCTGTAATGAAGAATAATATAAAGCTTGCAAATGGAAAACAATAAGAGTTTGACAAGTTGATCTATCCCGACCGAGGAGAACAGACCATTCAATAGGGAGATCCTGAAATTGCGGAAGCTTGGTTTGATCAAGCTGCTGAGTATTGGAAACAAGCTATAGCACTTGCTCCAAGCAATTATATCGAAGCACAAAATTGGTTAAAGATTATAGGACATTTTGGAGAATGAAAATCTCTCAATTACTATACTGGGAAATCGTCAAGATTATGAAATTCAGAATAAATAAAATTTTCATACTATTCGAGTGAATTAGCTTCTCTTATTGCATTGTCATTATAGAAAAATATATTGAAAATAGAACAAAGAATATTTTCTTTGGATCGTTAATGAAAAGGATCTTTTCATTATGGGTAAATCCCATCCGGAGATACAATTTAATTAAAGATTCATTAATATTTATGTTATGCTACTGTGGGAAACATGGTTGTAATGGGTTAGCATTTTGGTCAAAGATGAGACACATGGGTTTGAATAGTGTTGACGTGGAACCTCTATTTTGTTGTGTAGTTGTCCATTATTTGTAAGGGAGTGTTGGATTGGTGTGACATTTGGGTTTCAATGTTTATGGGGAAGGGTGAATTTTTTTATGATACAACTGTTTTATTTCCAAGTTGGATATTTATGCTGATATGTCAGATACAATTTTAAAACACTTACCCCTATTTGGATGTCAGCTTGTACTTGTTTTGTTAATAAATATATATGATTAAATGTGCATTTAATATCTGATTTGTGTTTGATCTCATCATGTTTTCTTATGCAAGTGTATTTTCCTAACTTATGGAGGATCAACGTATGACTATGGGCCTCAATGTGTACTAGTCCTATCACACGTTAAGGACCTCATGTACATTCTATCTCCTCTCCCCTACCTACAAAGGAAAGTGACATTATAACTATTCTTTCTCGGTGTTTAGTAATAGGACTCAAATAATAGTGTTGCATTTTAGGACTAGGAATTGGACCCATAGGTTCAATGGGAATACTGATTAAATTTTTTTAAAAAGGTTCTCCTTAACAAATTACTGCCTAGTCTTCTGTAAAATACTTTATGAATGCTCCTGACTTCCATAAGCTTTCTCAAATTGTATTATGATACATACATATAATATAGATACGATTATGTGAAATAGGGGAATTAACTTTTTAGTCCTTGCCTTTATAGGTAGGAGACTAATGTTTTCGCATGAGCAAAAGGCATATTAGTTTTGGCATTGGGAAGCGAGAAAATAATTATATACGATGTTAAGCCAATGTTTCTATTTTTTTCTTTCTTTTGTTGCATAACAATTCATGATTTATCTCCCTCCTTGTTGGCCAACAACTAATTTCTTAGGCGTTTAGATTTTTCCAAGAATAATTTTGAAGAGCTTGTCTAATCAAGGGAAGAGTGCAAAGTATTACACAAGTTTTCCTAATTTTTTGTCTATTTTTCTTGTGAAAGGAATATGGACCTACAAGTATCTAGGTGGCATTATGTAAGGAAGTTTACCTGCCTTGTGTCTGCTACCAGATTTTGCATATAACAAAAACCCCATTCTACAATGGTCATTTATGGATTGTAGGAGGATAATTAGGAAGACTATTCTTGAGGGATTTTGGAAGAGTTTGGTGTTGCTAATGGACATGGATTCTTTGAAGCAGTGCACCTCGCCCACTGATCATGAACAAAATATCATTTGAATGTATTTCACTAGATTTTGGTTGTAAGTAATTATACACCAGATTTCTTCTTTGTTTGTTTCTTTCTACAAAAACCTTAAAATCGGTGAAGCTATTGTCTGCTCCAAGAGTTTCAAAGTAACCTAGGAACAACGATAGGGGTACTTTGGTCTTACCTCCTTAAATTCAACCTAAGTGCTCCCACATGGCTAGATTCTGTATTTCATGGTAACAATGCAACATTTTCTTGTAATATGAAGAGAAAAATGTGCATTGGTCATGAATTAAATTTAGAGCACCACCAGTGTTTGATATCATTTTTGTTCCATGGCATTTTCATCCAATTTTTTTTTGTTCAAATTGGTAAACCTCTCCCTTTCTAGGGTATCCTTTAGCTTAGGGTGTCTCTTCCCTTAAAGTAACACATGGCTTGTATCTGGCCTAGTCCGTTGTTGTGTGTCACACACAACATATTGGATATTTTGTTTTGTCTAGTTTCAACACTTCATTGGGTAATCTACACTCAACGTATTAGACACTATATTTTATCCAATTTTAACACTCAATGTGTTGTTAGTAGCATTTCACCTAATCTTTTGATAATTTATCATTCTTCCTGGGTATGATCTTGGCCCTTCAATTTGAAACGTCATCTTATTTTTACTGCTTGAATATCCCTTTGACAAAAATGTTAGACTAAACATTAGTGCAAATATTAAGGAAACCATGGGTTTGAACTTGGATCCTTAATAGAGTTACATTCCAACATGCCTTTGGGTGTCCCCACATGATGACTATGGAAGTGGTCTTTTCTCAATGGGTTTTCAGAAGACCAATCCCTACCTTGAGGTGTTTCCATTATGGGTTTGTAGTGTGAAAGTTACCATTTCCTATTACATTGCCCAAACCCTCAAGACTTTTTCCATGAATATTTGTTTATAATTATTTCTTAGAGTTTTGCAGTGTTTGTGAACATTTCTTCTCTAGAAAATCTCGACTATAAGCTTAATCAACAAATCCAAGATCATTTTCAAGCTTGGTGTCTAGAAAATTTTGCAGGAGGAATATCCCAAGCTTTACAGTTAAAACCAATAGTCTCAATTTTACATATTTGGGAAGAGGGTTTTCCCATCCCAATCGGGTTGTCTACTTATAAATTATATCTAGCTAAAAGAATGTAGTAGCAGGTAGCCATGGATTAATCTAATTGTAGGAAGAATCTCCTTAGGTGTGCAAATGGTAAACATTCAATAGTCACTCACACATTTGCATGCTTGGCAAGAGGGTTTGTAGTAAGTGAGTGAGTTGTTGGCTTAGAAATTACATCTTTTAGTGATGATATAACTTTGGGTAGAGACATTGAGTTATATTTTATTTAATGGTGATTATAGTCATACTTAGGAAATATGACCTTATATTGCACACATGGTTATGTTGTCAGTTGGCTTCATCTACTTGTGCTCTTTATTATCTTGGTTAGGCTAAAGTGTTTGAATGTATTTTGCAGGTCCATGTGCCTTTGGCAAGAAAAATAGACAAAAAATTAGGAAAACCTACGTAATACTTTGCACTCTTCCCTTGGTTGGACAAGCTCTTCAAAATTATTCTTGCAAAAATCTAAACCCCCGAGAAATTAGCCCCTAGCCAATGGGGAGGGAGATAAATAGTGAATTATTATGCAACAAAACAAAATGAAAATACAAACACTGGCTTAACATCGGATACAATTCTTCACTCAGTTCCTAATGCACAAACTAATATGCATTTTGCTCATGTGAAAACATTAGTCTTGAGCTTACATGTTGTCATTCCATTTTTATATCTAAATATTTGCCCCATGTGGCTGCAGATAAATCACAAGTACATGTCTCTGCTAGCTACTATGCTATTAATTCAAAGACCGATAGTTTAGTTCTTTTCTAGCTAGTGAAGGAATGCACTTGCTATTTATGCATGGTTGCATGAGGAAAAGACTTGGGTGTATAAAAAGAATTGAAGATTGATAGGAATTTCCCTTCAAAGAAGCAAATTATATGGAACAAAGTTTGATAAGTTCTTAAACAATGTTGGTGGGAAGCTTATAACAATAAGCAGACCTCCTATATAATTGTAGGTAGAAACAAATATATAATAAAAAGGGAAGGGTGAAAGAAAATTCACCAAATTTTATAGCAAGTTGGTTAATCATTGTGCAACACAGGTTTTGCATGATTTTTTATGAAATTCAATGTTATAATTACAAGTGTGTAAACAATAAAAGAATTGATTTTGTTTAAGTGACAACTATCTAGTGGTGTAGAAAAATATATTGAGGTGTCAAGTTGTCATGCCCAGAACTTTCACACCTTTGGACACAACACAACCATTTTTTTTTAACATGCAAACCTTAGACAACTACTAGCCATGAATAAACATGGTGTGTAACTACATGCATCCAACGAGTTGCTCATGCAATGTCATCATGGATGTGTTTCCCGAGGGTGGGGTGTGGAAAGCGAAATCGATTTGGAGGGGTGTGATAGACACCTCTCCGCCCTAGATAAGAAAATTTTACCATAGCACTTTAGGTTTTTCATGTAACGTTATTGCTTAATAGATAACATAAATGTTAATGATATTACTTTTATGCAATGCCCAACTTTAATAGGGTGGCTAGCTACTTATGTTAGGATGATCAATAAAAGATAACCCCATAAAAACACAGTAATGGTGCTAATATATTCAATATCAAGCCAAACTTATTAGTAGCACCCGTGCTACTTGAATTAAAGAATGGTAATTTTTAATTTGGAATTTAACATCCAAATATTATTAACGTTTAAACATATGCTAATACCATTACTATTCTCCAATGCTTAATAACTATATATTCAACTAATGAGATTAAAATTGTGATCTTAATTAACATTAATACCACAACTTCCCTTCTAAATTATAATATTACCATTTGAATTTTAAACTTGCAGAGATGATCTTATTATTGTAGATCAACATTAAAACTAAATTGCCTAATCGTCCATTTAATGTTAATGGTATACTATTATCCAAATCTTATATTATCACTGATCAAATCTTCTAAGATAATAAAATCTTTATTATTATTGCTTGTTATCATTCTTATTATTCTTATCATTGTTATTACTTTGAGGTACATACTTAATATAACTATATTTCGCTTTATTTAATTCTTGCTATAACAATTTGGCCAATCCATTAGCCAAGAGATTGCTTTTGTTCTATTCCACATGCAACTATTAGTGTTATATTTTTAAATTTTGGTTTATATTATTTTAATTAGGATTTAAGCCAAAGAGAGAAGGACCTTAATGATGATATTGAAATCCTTCTAACCATTTCATGTTAATTTTCCTCAAGTGAATAATAATATCAACCATCTTTATATGGACATTTGGTTATTCATATTCACCCTTATAATAATATTGTTTAGTGTAATAATATTAACAACGTTGGAACTCCTATTAAGACAATAAAAGAAATGGAGACGATGATGGAAAAAGCGAAGAAAACAGGCAAGAAATAGAGAAGGGGAGGAGTTTTGCACTCCAACAATGGAGAGGACAATGGAGAGGGCTCTGATGCAGATGCATATACCCAGGTTGGTTCGATGCTCTCTATGGTTGTGGATCTACTGAGATATTTTCATTTCTTGGCATATTTTTTTGTTTTGGCCTTGTCTTTGGAGGAAAAATGTGTGAGTTCCTCTTGTGTTTCCTTTCTATGCAGCATGGGTTCCCCTTGCATTTTCCTGTGCTCTTTGGGGGGAGCGATCACTATTCCTCTCTTGCTCTTGATGGGACTTGTGTGTTCTGGACTTGTGCATTCGAGTTGCAGAGGCTTTTGGTGCCTGGAGTCTGCTACATTAAGGTTGGTGCTTCTAAGGCCTTCTTCAATCCCTTTGCTCTTGAACCGTGGATGTTGGTGTGGTTTGTCTATTTGGAGAATTCTTGTGGCTAGTGGTGGGGATTTGCTAGTCCTCTTTGTTTTTCTCATGAATGAGCCTGCTACAGTTGTGGTTGAGGCATGGGTGATCTCACCTTATTTCTTAGTGGTTGTTGACTCTTTGGGTAGCTATGATGGAGGTGGGTTAAGCCTTCTACTATTTGGAAGTCCCCCTGGCTGAGGGGGTGGTGTGGTTTTTCTGTAGCTTGAAGTTATGCCCCTGCTCTTTGTTGAAAAACTTGGGCCTATTCTTATTTATTTGTGTGGGCTTGGGCTCACTTGTGATTGTTGTTCTTGATGCTGCGGTACGAAGTTTTCACCCTTGGTCCTCTTGACCTTTGTGGTCTCCCTTTTTGGAGCAACCTGCTTTACCTTTATTCTATTTCTTTCTGAAGGTTGTTCTATTTTTTGTCTGCTTTGTGAAGCCTAGAAGGGGTTCTTTTCACTTTGTGGGTGTTTCTCTTAAGACCCTATTCATGATGGAACCAAAGGATGTGTTTATAACCCCTATTTTTGGTGGGATGTTTTTGGCTGGGTTGACTGTAAATCTTATTCTCCTACCCCAGTTGTTTTCTTTGGTTTTGGTTTCTTTAGTCATGCTTTCTTCTAAAGTGTTCTCTACTCACATTCCTATAGAGGTGGTGATGGAGCTGGGTGGTTTGGGTTTGAGGTTGTTGCTAAAGTTTTACTTGGTAGTGTTGGTTGTTTTGGGTTCTTTTTTGTTGCTAGTTAAGGTGGATCTGTGGCTATTATTTGGGATTCTTTTCTTGGTCCACAGTTCATTCCTGGTGCAGTGTTTTCCAAAGGATGTTATGGACACTTTTTTGGATGTTGTGCCAAATTTCCCCTTAGATCCTATGGAGGTGAATTTCTCTCCTTTTGAGGTGGAGATAGGAGGTGAAGGTTTCTGGTTCCCTTGGTTGTTGTTCTTATTGAGGTGGGTGGTTCTCCTATGGAGGTGGAGGTTGAGAGTGCTAGAGTGTTCTAGTTGTGGTGGTTTAACTAGTTGCGTCATCCTCTCTTATAGAGGGGAGCTCATTCCTTTAGAGGTGGAGTTGGAGTTAGTTTCTTGCTATCAGGTGAGATTGTGTTGCAGGGAAGCTGATTTCTTGCAATTTTTTGTTGTGTATCCCAAAGCTCCTATTGAGGTGGGGTTTTTGGACTTATTGGTTATACTACTGGGCTTAGATTTGAATGTTCTAAGTAGCTGGTTTGCTGACACCTAGTAGATTCAAGTCATGTTAAAGGTTATCTAAGGGTTTTTGGTCACCGCAATAACCTATTTGTTACTGGGTTTTAGGCCCCTTCTTTTCCTATTTTGTGTAGCTCATTTATTCTTGCCATTCTCTTTATGGCTACTGTTGTTTAGGCTATTGTTGGTCTATGTCTTCTCCTTTATGCAACTCTCTCTTTGTTTGGGTTTTAGGTCCCTATAAAACCTATCTGTACTGGGTTTTGGGGCCCCATCAAAACCTGTGTTACCCCTAATCAAAAATAATGTTGGAACTCCTATTCATTTTAGAAATAATAATTATTATCTTAGTAAATACTCTTAAATTCCTTATCACACCATTTAAAATTACTTTTACTTATTACCTAACGTATCACCTGTATATTTAGATGCATTCACAAATTTATATGATACACACATTATACACTCACATAAATAGATCATTAACTCATTCCCAAATAATCTTATGATAATTGCCATTATGTAATTTTTTGAAATAAAATCACATGATAATGCTCGCCCCTTTAGTAATTTCATTTTTGATGCAACATTAGGGGTTTTTATAAATGGAATTAGGATCCATTAGTGAAAGAAATTTTCCATATAATTTGAGAAACAAGTCTTGAAACCCTAATATATTAAGTTTTCCCCTAAACTCATATTCTAGCCCTAATTGCTATGAGAAATCCTTTCTCTAGTCAACATCTTGGGGGAGATGACTGGAAGAGGGGCAGTTCCATGGCAACAAGTGAGTTCTAGGTTTTTCTTTTAGTTGTCCAGTTAGGGAATTTTAACCATGATACTCATGAGGGTATGGTCTGTATTTGTAGGGATGAAACTAAAGAGGGGGCATGACCAGGATGCAACCACTCGTTTGGAATTTCACCTCCCCCTTCTTTGCCATAATCAGAATTTTAGGAGGTTGTTCATGGAGCTATAGGGGAAAAACCAAACCCACAACTTAATGGTGCATGTTTTTTTTATTTTTTTAATTTTTTTCTATGAGAGTTTTTACTTAGGAAGAGGTTGATCCCCTCTTTTTCTTTCCCGAAGCTTTGGTTGTGAAGAAGGTTTTGTGTGTGGGTTTTTTTTGTTTGCTTGAGTTGCCTTATCCTTTGTTGGAGGTGTTTCTTTACAAGGGGAAGGTTGTGGCTCCTCCCATGGGAGGTCGCGGATCCCCAGGGAATGCCATGGCTCCCATATGGGGATGCCTCAACTCCCCATTGTAGGAGTTGAATAGGCTCCTTTTAGACGATTTGACATTATTTTTAATTTTTTAACTAGTTCTACAGTTTATAAAACCCATTTTATTTGGAAATATATATTTATATGTTCTCTCTTATGATTGAATAGGTAGCCACATATGTGTTGCGCTCTACTTGAGAGATAGCCCCTATTAGGGCATAGGTTTTATTTCAACCATAATAGTATGAGGGTAAAATAAATTAGGTAAGATAAGGTGGAATCAAATAGATAATGGTGTAGTATTGGTCAAAATTAATATCTACAATTATCAGACAATGTATGCATGAAAAATTGCAAGTACCATGACCAATTACATGAATTTTATGTTTTGTATTAACTATTCAATCAGATACCTGCATAGTGTGTTACAAATTAGCTTAATTTTATTTGAATTTATTTATTCAGTAATCTTTGGCATTTCTTGGGTTCTCTAAATATTAGCTTGAATATTTTATTTGGTGCCTATGTAGGGATACATTTCCATACCAAGGGAGACCCAATATGGAGAAAGGGGGACATGGGTATCTCCCCCCCCTTTGTCAACGTTCCTATCTCCTTGTTGTGTACATATAGAATGTAAAAAAAGGGTGTGTAATGGCAGCCCTACAACACCTTATCTATGTGTATTCCAAATGAGAAGGGAATAAAATTATAGTTTTATTTTCTTGCTCATATTATGATCTATCATTTGTCTCTTCTCTTTTTCTTTGCTAGACTATTATAACTAAAGGATGCATATGAGAACATTATAACAATACCTATTTTTTATCTCTTATTTTCTCATGTATTCATCAATATGCAGTAACCAGATTTCATAGGCCACATAGAAATTAACAATGCTTTTTTTTTTATAATAAAATTAACAAGGAATCATTGACTAACACTCTAGATCAACATTTGCACCCATACACATTTTTTTTAACCAATATCAATAAGTTTTATTACAGAAACTAAATCAACATCTTTATCTTCACAAGCTAAGTAATTAATCTTCAAATGGGGACAATAGCCTATTTCTTTTCTTATAGACATTCTAAATTGGAATTTCACACTTTCTTTTAATTTCTAGAACATAGCCTAATGGAGCTAGGGTAGAAACTGTCTTACAATAATATACAAGTAGAGTACATTTTCTTGAGAATAGAATTCATTTCCTTGAACTAGGATACATTCTTTTGGAAACAACATACATTCCTTAAAACATAATGCATTCCTTTTAACATTGAAACTTTTCTTTTTTTTTTGGGAAACAAATACTTTTTTTAAAGAACAAATTACATTTCCTTAGTAGGATACATTCTATTTTGAAATAGAATATTTTATTTTGAGACATAAAACATGTTTCCTATCAAATTGAAATCCTTAAAACCAAGTGCATCTCTTGTATTATTCCCCTACTAATAGTAAGCTATTTTAGTAGCCTGCATATTTTTTCAAGGCTTTACAGCAGATGGAGTTTTATGCATGGCACAAACCATCCTTCCAGATCTACAAATCACTTTAACCTTACAACTTGCACATAGAATAGAGCTCTCAATCATAGGATGGAAAACCAACTACCCTCGAGCTAGGACACTACCAAAAAAACCAAGGTAACACACAACCCTTCCCCAAACATAAACACAATTTCACAACTAAACACATGGAAAAATTCATTTAGGAAAAACAAAACTTGACACAAAAACCATTTAATGGTTTTATGGGGAGAGGCTAGGAGGATCATAGCCATGGGGGAATATTTTGCACCAAACGCATCATGAAATTTTCTCAACCAACAAACTTCTCATTCCATTTCTTGACCCAAACTTCATATTTTTCACAAAAAGGGTACTCATACCCTTTTATATCCACAACTAAAACACATTGATTTCTACATTATAAATACAATCCCCACATGGGGATATCTTCCCCCTCCATTCCCCACATGGGTTTCTCACAGCCCAAATTAGGGGATCCAACCCAACAAGGTGAACACTCACTTATTGCACATGCACACAATAGAAAAAATAAAACAAAACAACAAGAATTATACATAACTACACAATTTTTACTCACATACATTCATAGTAAAACAAATGAGTGAGGATCCTACCTCACACCTCCAAGTAGAACTTGTTGGTTTCTTGCTCTTGATCCTTCTCTAACTTCTCCTAGCTCTTCCTATCCCTTCTCCCCACTTAGGTAAAATAGAATGAGAGAATCATGACTTAGCCAAAATTTCTTCAAAACCTTTTCAAGAAAACTCCCAACCACCATGTCCTATTTTAATTTAAGAGGCATGGTGTTCACATGGACTCCCATACTCCAAATTCGTCACCCTTTTTATAAGCAATGTAAGAGGGGTCATAAATGAAGCATGGCCAAGAGTATGGCCTAAAAATGACCCCCAACCATTAGGTGATATGCCTAGGGTCTCTAAAAAGCATAAATTAACCAAAACTAAGACATAATTGACCACTTAAAATGACATAAACCAAGGAATCCGAATTTTCCATTCTAGATCACTTTTGATTTCAAAAAATTCAACATTTACACCCTTGCCCCCAACATGCACATCACAAGATACATAACATCTAACATAACAATATAAGATTCTAGCCCTTCCATATGGCTAAGTCGAGTTTTATAGGGTAACACAAAGATCTTTTTGCTTGCCTCCAATTTCCATGGCTATGGAAGGTTAACCTACACACTCCACGTAAACATTAGTCCAACCGCTAATGCAATTAAATCAAAGCACATAATATGATGAAGCATAATACACATATGTGCTAGTCACATTTAACAAACATTTAAACACATTCATTGTTCACATTTTCCATCTAAAATCTAAACAATATTACTTCACTTCTACCACATTAATCCACGATATCTAAAATCACTTGTGCATAGTAATTCATATAGTTTCTTTTCAAATCTTGGCAATATCACATGTGCATCTCATTGCATGGAAAATTCAGAAAAATCACTTGATTAAACAATATATCATATTCTATTCTAAGCATATTGTTTCAAATCCCATAACATTCAAGATATTTGTGTAAGTAACCAATAAACTCATAAAATTATGATCCATAACATAACTAATCTAACAAGCACAATAACAGATTTTTCTAATATTCATAATTATCCATCATAAAATATAAGATAAAAGTGTAATGTATCCAAGTACAATCATGTGAATAGAAATGAAACATAATGTCCATAAGTCCAACTGATGATGGGACTCACAAAAGTAAGGTTGTTCTAAATTGAAGAAGTGAATGAAAAAGCAAAATAAAATCATGAGAAAATCAACAACAGACATTATGACTATATAACAAGAACAAAAAAACTTTTCTATCCACAAGTCTACACATAAAATTGACAATGGTATGCAATTTTTTCCCATTCACTTCTATTCACATTTCACTAAGTTGCTTTTCCTACCATGGTTTATATTTTGTAGTTTATAGAGATAAAATTTCAATATTTTTTTATTGTTGTTGTGATAGTTTTCAAATTCATGGAAAAAAGTGGGATTGATGTTATTGTTTACTCATATGTATCAATCATGCAGCCTATAAAATGTACTATATAAGTTGGACTTTTCAATTTGCACATTTCATACTCCGCAACATCGAATTCCTACTACTTTCTGGGAGAGCTCTCAAGGTACTCGATTTCATTTTCCTTTTATCATACACAAGATAGCTAATGGTTACATTCTAATTCAATGGAGTAGTGTTTGAAGGTGATCTATTTAAAGACTAATTGTCAGATTGTAGTTAAAACTAGAACTGATTCATTGAAAAGTAGGTACTTCAAAAACTAGATATCATCCTTTAGTTATTACATGCTTACTCTATTTATCTCAAATCCTTCTCAAGTTTTGAATTTATTTTATGATATTTAGTTTATATTCTAGTTATATTAGTCTAGATATCTATTTTTGAAAGTATGCTTTGGTCAAGTTGAATTTCATCTCAAGAAAGTTTTGGTAGAGTTAGCTACAGTTCTCTAACAACAACAGTTGGTTCAAATGATCCAATAGATCCAAAAGAAAAAACAAAAGAGCTAGTATTAGCATCCATTGATTCTATTGATTCAACTCCATATCCTCCAAATATAGAGGTTCCTCATGCAAATCTTAATCTTATGATCACTCATAGGTCAATGATTAGCCTATAGCCCTTGCTGTCTCTAGATTTTCTGTTAGTTGGTCCACTATCATTAATGCAAATTTTTACCAGAAACATTTATAAAATCTTCTTATTTATGCATCTCTAGAAAAAAATTAAGTTTAGTGCTAGGAACTACACACTTGATGTGTTCATACAGGCGTAAGAATCTTTTGACACATTTTACTTTCTTTTGTTAATGTTTTGTTGCTCGAATTCACTTTCCTGTGATAGGTAGGTGCTTTCTGGGAGTGATTGGATTCTAGGAATGAGACAACTATATATATATATATATATATATATATATATATTGCATTAAATACATTTCTCCTTAATATTGAAAGGCATTATTAGACAATTTGTAATTCCAAGAGCTTATCTACATGATCAAAAGAAAAACATTTTATATGCCATAAATCTGCTTTGAGAGCTTTATATGACCTTGCGCTATGAAATTCAATGAATTTTAATTTTTTCTTCAAGTCTTTTTTTTTTAAATTGAAAACTTTATACATCCCCCTTCAATAGTGGGCCAATGTCATGTGAAGTCTTATGGGATTTACATTAACTATCTAGCAAGAAACAATGCCAAATTTTAATTTGTGTTATTGGTAGATTAGATTTATATACTTAATGCATGTCCTTACATTAAAATATACATTTTGATTCGTATGCAACATGGCCCATATGAGCATGTGATCAATATGATAGAAGCATGGACTAATTTGTAAATGCACATAACCTTCACTGTCCTCGTATTTGTTGCAAGTATGAAGGTATTGCCATTGATGTCAACAAGCCTATGTTGTCATTGATGATAGTAGTGCAATGGTTGAGAAGATATTGTTACTTTGATTAGTTGCATTATGTTGTCATCAATTAAGTTGTTGATGTTAACCTTTGGTGTTGCTTTGATAAGCTTCTATTTATGATTTGGATGTCGAGAATATTGATAAAATTGATAAAATAAGGAAATAGGGTGTTGCAAAGGTGTTTTGGTTTGGCTTCACATTTCTTCTAGGCTGAAGATCTATTTGTGTAGTTTGGATATGTTGGATAGAGGTGTTTAGAGTTTTTATATCTAGAATTTTGGCTTTTGGATCAATGGTTAGAGGAAGTTATGTTCACTAGTGTGTGAACTGGCTTTGTAGTATTGTTTACAGAGGTGTCTAGGAGAAATTTTCTTGCTCCACATTTCTCTGTAGTTGTACTTTATTTCTTGTGATTCTGAAGGTATGTTGATGAGGTTGATCTCTTGCCTGTTTCAAGAGGATTTTTGGTTTGGTACTCTAGAAGTTGGATTGTAAAGTTGCATTGTTTGGTAGTGTAGTTTGAATGTATTGGGCGTGTACATTCTGATGATGTGAGTTGTTGTGAATGATTTTGATGGATTTCAAGAGAATAGAGGAATATTATAGATTCTAATGAAGCGTGGTATGTGGTTCAAAAGTCATCCTTGAATTTGAGGAAGCATGAAATTCAAAGTTTAATGGTGTTTGCATGGGTAATAGTTGACAGGTGGTGTTTACACTACATTTAGAGATGTTCAAGCATTAATTACAGTGTAGCATGGCATGCGAAAGTTTATTTGGGTCCTAGATAAGTTTTTTTTTGTCTGATTTTCATTCCTATCCACCACGAGAATGTTTAGTGTCAACCTAATTCGAGTTTGTAAAGTGCAAGAAGGGTGTAGCTGACTTGAAGATGTTTTTCAAGTTGTGGATAGTATAAATGCAAGGTGATTTGATGTGAAATGAAGAGTGTGGAATAGAGTTGAGGGTTGTGATGTGAAATTAAGTGTAGAAGTGTGAATTGCAGTGTGAGCTATAATGCAAGATTGTTGAATGCAATGAGCTGAGGTATCTTGAGGTATCTTCTTTTCTTCTTTCTATTCTGGTAGTGAGCCTTTCTGGATAATGTGTCCTATTCTGGTAGTGAGCCTCCTTGTACCATTTTTTCAATTACTTATATTGTGAGTTAATCCTCACCATGGTTTTTCTCTCATTGGGTTTTCCACATAAATCTGGTGTTCTCTTGTGTATGGTGCTGGTTATTTTAGTTTTTGTTATCTTCTTTTCATGTTTAAATATTATAATAGATTAAGGGTTTAATGAATTCATGTGGATCTAATTATTGTTGAGGGTTTTTGTATTTTAATTTGGTACAATTGATTCACCCCCCTTCTCAGTTGTCTTGTTCATTCAACAATTGGTATAAGAGTAAGGTTCCTTAGAGAAAGCTTATCTTCTTGAGGTAGATATAGATGGTGAACAAGAAGGAGATCCCTATGTTTGATGGTATAGACTATGCATTCTGGAAGGTGAAGATGGAAAGCTATTTGATTTATCTTGGATATGAAGTTGCAAGGGTAGTAAATACCACATACACCATACCTACAAATAGTCTACACACGAGTGATGAAATCAAGGCTTATGAAACAAATAGTAAGGAAATGTTTTTTCTTTTGACCAGCCTTGCACATACTGAATTAGTGAAAGTTATGGATTCAAAAACTACTAAAGAATTTTGGGATAAGCTACAAAGTATCTATGAAGGAGATGATAAGGTTAAACAAGCTAAGTTACAAAATTTTAAGGCACAATTTGAGAATTTATGGATGCATGATGATGAAACAATCACAAGTTACATGCAGAGGGTTAATGAACTAGTAAGTGCTATGAGAGGTCTTGGTGCACAAGTGAAAGAACCTAAAGTGGTAAAGAAAATTCTTAGAACTCTTCCTGATTCTTATAGGGAAAAAGTTTATGATATGAGGAATTTGTTGATTTTAATACATACACTAGAGATCAATTGTATGGAACACTAACTACATTTGAAATGAGGAAAATTGGTCCAAAAAATGGTGCAAAAGTGGAGATTGCTTTCAAGACTAGAAAGTTACAAAAAAAAAGTTGAAGATTTAGATGAAGATGATCTTGATGATGTGGAGGTTAATTTTGTAAGAAGGATGAAAAAGGGCATTGGTACAAGGTAAATTACCTTTCAAATGGTTTAATTGTGGAAATATATGTCACTATGCTTCAAGATGTCCAAATAGAATTGTGAATAATAAGAAAAAGGAAAACAAAGGAAAGATGACCAAGAAAATCTACTATGTTAGAGGAGATGGCGATATTTATGATGATGATGATAATGAAAGTTTGTTCTTGGATTTAAAAGATGAATTTGATTATACTAACTCTTAGAGTTGTATGAAAGGAAGTGTCCCAAAAGGATAAAGTTGGAGGTACCTTGGTATTTTATTTTCATGTTAGACAAGACAAGAACTATTGGGTTATTGACAATAGTTGCTCAAATCATATGACCAGAGACAAGATTAAGTTTGTTAAACTTGAAAAATATGATGGAGGACTTGTTAAATTTGGAGATGATTTAGGTGCTAAGATTTGTGGAATAGGTTCAATCAATTTTGATGGCAAGCATAATATTGAAGATATTTACTATGTTAAAGGTTTAAGACATAACCTCTTGAGAGTTGGAAAAATGTGTAGCAAAGGATACAATCTTATGTTTTAGGATGATGGATGCAAGATTAGAAAAGGGTCCAGAACTATAATTTCTTTTGGAAAGAGGATAGATGGAAATATTTATCAGCTCAATGGTGTTGATGGTCATTGTTTTATGACTTAAATTAATGATAGATGGTTATGTCATAGGAGAATGTGTCACATCAATTTTGATAACCTGGTTAGAATCAATTTAGTTCAAGGAGTGAGAGATCTATTGAGGATTATAAAGCCTAACAATGTTGTTTCCAAAGATTTCCAATTTAGAAAACAAACTAGAGTATTTTCAAGGGAAAAGAACAATCTTCTATTGGATTATTGGAATTGGTACACATAAACCTTTGTGGTCTGACAAGAGTGACACATATTCAAGGTGACAAGTATTTCATGCTTTTGATTAATGATTATTCTAGAATGACATGGGTTACTTTTCTTATAGAAAAATATGAATCCCTAGATAGATTTAAAGCATTTAAAGTTATGGTTGAGGTTGAAATAGATTTGAAGATCAAAATTTTGAGGTCTGACAGAGGTGGAGAATTCACCTCCAATTAATTTAACATGTTTTGTGAGAATCATGGCATAAAGAGGCACTTGTCTTCCCTTATGTCTCCTTAGAAAAATGGAGTAGTTGAAAGGAAAAATAGGATTGTTCAAGAAGCTGCAAGGACTATGATGAGAGAAGCTAATCTACTAGAAGTCTACTGGAGAGAAGCAATTCATAGTATTGTTTACATACTTAACAAAGTTCAAGAAAAAGCTAACAACACAAAGACTCCCTATGAGTTGTGGTACGAAAGGATTCCTACTGTTAAGTACTTTAGAGTGTTTGGAAGTAAATGCTATATTAGAAGAGATGATGAAAAATTGGGAAAGTTTGATGCAAGGCCTGATATTGGTATCTTCCTTGGATATTCTACAAAAATCAAAGCTTACAAATGTTACAATAAAATACTAAGAAGAATTATTGAAAGTGCAAGTATTAAGGTTGATGAAGATATGTATAACTTAGTTGTAATAGATGGATATGAGTTAGATGAGCCTGCTTGCAGAGAAGAAGAAGAAAAAGCTAAGGAAAAATAAGTGCAGAATGAAGAGGAAAAAGCTTCAGAAAAGACCCCTAAGACTCCTAAGTATGTACAAAGAAATCATTACTAAGAACAGATCAGTGGAGACAAAAAAAAGGTGTGTTGACAAGAAGAACTATTGAAACATAGGTAAATCTATGTTTACTTTCTAAAATTGAATCGAAGACATTAAGTGAAGCATGCAAATATGAACATTGGATGAAGGAAATGGAAGAACTTACACAAATTGACAAGAATCAAACTTGGTAACTGGTTCCTAGACCTAAAAAAAAAATATTATTGGTACTAAGTGGGTATTTAGAAACAAGTTGAATGAGAATGGAGAAGTGGTAAGAAACAAGGAAAGGCTTGTGGTAAGGGATATGCACAAGTTGAAGGAATAGACTTTGAGGAGACATTTTCTCTGGTGGCTAGAATGGAAGCAATTAGGATGTTTTTGGATTTTGCAACACATAAAGACTTTAAAGTTTATCAGATGGATGTGAAGTCTACTTTCTTGAATGGAAAATTGGAAGAAGAAGTTTACATGGAAAAACCAAAAGGATTTTAGTTGTCAAATAAACCTAATATGATTTCTAGATTGTAAAAGGCATTGTATGGATTGAAGCAAGCTCCCAAAGCTTGGTATGGAAAAATATATGATTCAACAAGGATTCAATAAGGGTACTGCAGAAAGTAATATTTACTTTAAAGTTGAGGAAGACTGAATCTTGATAGTGGTTGTGTATGTTGATGACATAATATTTGGAGGAAATGAAGCTATGTACAAAAAAATTGCAAAAGAGATGTGGAAAGAGTTTGAGATGTTTATATTTGGGGAGATGAATTTCTTCCCTAGGCTACAAATCAATCAAACAAATAAAGGAATATTCATTTCACAATCAAAGTTTGTTAAAGAGATGTTGAAGAAGTTTGGAATGGATGACTCCAAACCGACATGTACTCCTACTGGTTGCAAACTGAGTAAGAATGATGAATCCCCTGAGACTAATCAAAGCAAGAATAGATCTATGATTTGTGGACTGTTATACCTAACTACTACTAGACCAGATATCATGCATGCAGTTTGTCTTGTGGCTAGATTTCAAGAAGATCCTAAAGAGACACATGTTGTAGCAATGAAGAGAATATTCAGATATTTGAAGGGCACTTTGGATTATGGCTTGTGGTATCTTAAGGATATTGATTTCACATTGAGTGCTTACATAGATGTAGATTGGGCTGGTTGTGTTGATGACAAGAAAAGTACTAGTGGTGGTGCATTCTTTCTCGGATGTAGATTGGTATCATGGCTTAGCAAGAAGCAATATTATGTTTCTTTATCTACTATAGATGTTGAGTATATTGTAGCAGCTTGTTGTTGTACACATGTATTATGGATGAGACAAACATTGAAAGATATTAGAGTAGTGTATGATGAGCCTATTTCTATCTTTTGTGATAATACAAGTGCAATTAACATTTCAAAGAATCTTGTGATGCATTCAAGAATAAAGCATATATCAATTAGGTATCACTTTTTGAGAGAGAAGGTTGTGGAGAATGAAGTGAACCTTGAATATGTACCTACAAAGGATCAATTTTTTGAAATATTTACTAAGGCTCTTCCTAAGGATACTTTTGAGTATCTTTGGGAGAAGTTGGGGATTATTGTCCCTCCTTCTTTGAACTAGATGCATATGGAGATGCATCGGTCCAATGGATCTATAGATTCATTCTTTTTTCTAGATTGATGTTGGTGGCTACCTCTCAATGGGGAGGATAGTGACATTGTTGTAGTATGAAATTTATGGTGCAGAGGTTGCTGAGTTGATTTACGTGTACTCCTAAGGGGGAGTATTTAGAATAGTTGCAAGTATCTTGGTTCTATTTCAAAGGGGAGAACAATTCAAAATACCTTATCCTTTTCCATTGATGTCAAAGGGGGAGAGAAAGAGAATTCATGTGAGAGACAAAGAAGTCATTTGAAAAAGACAAGCGAAGTCATGAGAGAGAGAACATTATAAGATAGTTGTGCAAGGGGGAGAAAAGAGAAAAGGAAATAATTATGTTCAAAGCTATTGTGTCTTTGATGGTTTTTAACATCTTGTGTTGTAATCAATGACAAAGGGGGAGATTGTTGAAAGTATGGAGGTGTTGTCATTGATTTCAACAAGCCTGTGTTGTCATTGATGATACTAGTACAGTGGTTGAGAAGAGATTATTGATTTGATTGGTTGCATTATGTTGTCATCAGTTAAGTTGCTGATTTAACCTCTAGTGTTTCTTTAATAAGCTTCTATTTATGATTTAGATGTTAAGGATACTGAGAAAATTGATAAAATAAGGAAACAGGCTATTGTAGAGGTGTTTTGGTTTGGCTTCACATTTCTTCTAGGTTGAAGATATGCTTGTGTGGTTTGGATATGTTGGATAGAGGTGTTAAGAGTTTCTATATCCTGAATTTTGGCTTCTGGATCAATGTTCAGAGGAAGTTATGTTCACTAGTGTGTGAACTCGTTTTGTAGTATTGTTTACAGAGGTATCTGGGAGAGGTGTTCTTGCTTTGCATTTATCCATAGTTGTTCTTCAATTCTTGCAATTATAAAGGTATGTTGATGAGGTTGATCTCTTACCTATGGCAAGAGGATTTGTGGTTTGGTACTTTGGAAGTTGGATTGCAAAGTTGCAGTGTTTGGAAATGTAGTTTGAATGTACTCGGTGTGTACATTTTAATGATGTGAGTTGTTGTGAAGGAGTTTGATGGATTTTAGGAGAATAGACGAATATTCTAGATTGTGATGAAGTGTGGTATGTGGTTTGCAAATTGTCCTTGGATTTGAGAAAGCATGAAATTCAAAGTTTAATGGTGTTTGCATGGGTAACGATCGACCTGGTGTTTGTACTACATTCAAATATGTTCAAGCATTAATGAAGGAATATCGTGGCATGTGAAAGTTGATTTGGGTCCCAACTATTTTTTTTTTGGTTTTCTTTTTGTTCCTATCCACTGTAGGAGTGTTTAGTGTCAACCTAATTTGAATTTGTGAAGTGCAAGAAGAGTGTAGCCAACTTGAAGATGTTTTTCAAGTTGTGGATGATATAAATGCAAGGTGATTTTATGTGAAATGAAGAGTGTGGAATAGAGTTGATGGTTGTGATGAAAAATTAAGTGTAGAAGTGAAAATTGCAGTGTGAGCTATAATGCAATATTTTTTAATGTGGTGAGTTGAGATATCTTGATCTTTTGAAGGTTGCTAGTGTTGGTGGAATCTCTATTGCATTGAGATTGTGTTCTCTATGTAAAATTATATCTTCTTTTCTTCTTTCTATTCTAGAAATGAGCCTAGGTTGTGATCCTTTCTGGATAGTGTGTCATATTCTGTAAGTGATCCTCCTTGTACCAATTTTGTAATTACTTAAATTTTGAGCTAATCATCACCATGGTCTTTCCCTCATTAGGTTTTCCATGTAAATTTGGTGTTCTCTTATTTATGGTGTTGGTTATTTCAGTTTCTACTATCTTCTTTTCATGTTTAAACATTATAATAGATTAAGGGTTTAATGAATGCATGTGAATTTGATTATTGTTGAGGGTTTTGAAGTTTTAATTTGGTACAACTAATTCACCCCACCTCTTAGTTGTCTTGTTCATTCAACAACATTATCATATACATAATTCATATTTTCCATTTGGTTTTTGCAGTAAATAACATTTATGTTTTGTTCATGGTATTTGGGATGATTTGTAAAACATGAAGCAAAAAGTCAATAACAAACTCATATATCATATAGCTGAATTTTTGTTGGATTTTAAGATGGATTTTTGCACTTTACATTCCTATTTTTTCATTTGTTACTAGTACTATTGTTGTGTGGAGACTTAATGTAAATGTTGTTTATTTTTAAAAATAAAAGATATTTGTTGTATATTTGTTACAACTTACAGTGAGTTCTTCTTTTAAGAACTTCCTGCAGTAGATCTTTGTAACTAGTTTGAGATGAAATCATTTTTTCTAAGTTTTTATCTTAGTTAAAGTACAATACATATGCTTTTGAATAATATGTAGAACTTTGTTACTAAATGCAAAATTTCTATGACATCATTATGTGGTATCTAATAGACCTACACTCAAATTATATTGATTGTCATAAATCCTTTTAGAATACTTCCTTAGTTGTATGAGATTCAAATGATGGAACAATACAAAGAGGCAACATTTGGAGAGTTAAGTTCTCATGTTTTTGTTGTGGCAAAGACTGCATGCAGGTATGCATCTCTAGCTTTTTTATTGTAGTTGTGTTTGGGAAACATTTGGAGAGTTAATCCCTCATGTGTTTGTTGTGGAAGATGTTGCATACAAGTATACGTCTCCAATTTTCTGATTGTAGCTATGTTTTGTAGTAGAGAGTCTCTATTTGATACATCAATTTAAACTTTTATGGATGTAGGGTGATGATGATTGAGGGGATAGGTCAGTCCATTCTAGTGAGTGGAGAAAGTAGGGAAAGTAAAACATAATCCACCAAAATACTTATGTGTTATCTTGCTTACATGGGAGGCCAATCAGAAATTGAGGGGATATTAGTGGAGCAACAAGTGCTAGAAGTAAGAAATAATGACCATTTTTCTTGTGAATGGAGTGCAAATAATCACTATGATGTTGCTACAACAATTAAGAAATGTTGTGATCTCAATTTTACCATATTATATGTCCTCTTTGTTTTTATTATGTAATCATTATCTGATTTTCCTTTTTCTCCCTGCTTTGCAGTCAAATCTTGTTCTAGAAGGGTTTGGAAATGCAAAAAACTATTAGGAATAACAATTCTAGGTTAATACTTTTCTTAAGATTTTCCATTGCATGCATAATGGAAGGAAATTGAAAATAATTATATAAGGAGTTTCTAGAGCTTGAGTTGTTAATATGTAAATTTGGTTCAGCTCTTTGATATTAAGGGTATAATTTCTTCTCATCAAATTTTTTTTCTGACTAAGGTGCATATTACATGTAGTCGTTTCTGTAAATTTGTTGAGATGCAATTTGACAAAAATGGAAGAATATTAGGAGCTATTGTTAGAACATGCCTACTAGAAAGGTCTTGTGTTTTCCAAATTTCGGATCCTAAGAGAAACTATCATTGTTTCTATCTTCTCTATGTTGCACCCCTAGAGGTATGCAACATCATGATTTGGAAATTGAACATTAAAATAGGAACATTTACTACTTTATTTGTTGTATTCTAAATCTATTTATGACTTATTTGAGATTTCAGAATGCTAATGGTAGCATAACCATTTTCTCAAATTGTGTTGCCACAATAGTGTGTCTCACTTTTGGGATGTGTTGCCTTTTTCCTAAAATCACTATTTTTAGAAAAACTAATGATCTAAGTCTTGATAGGCTCCATATAAAGGGTTTTAATTGAAGATGGATAGAGAAGACCCCCTTAGATAGAACCCCTTTGGTATTAAATCATACCCACAATGGAGTCTCCTTTACACCTATCAAAATGTTGGCAAAAAACCACTTTTTCTTTACATTTTGAGGGATTAAATAATGTTATTTAAAAATTATATTTTGCAATGTTTTAGCCCTCACAATGAGATTTCCAACAAGTGTAGTTTTGATATATTTTCATTTTATCATGTATTTAATTTTCAATTTTTATTAAATATAGGTTTTTCTCTGAACATCAAGCTCTTTGTTCTGTAGAGGTGGAAAAATAGTAAACCATTGCTAAAAAAATTCAAAAAATACCCTTTCCCTAGGTATTGATTTCCTTGTTTCACCCAAAAAATAAAAATTGGATTTTGATATATACACAAGTTAGGTTGTATGACTTACATGTCCAAATTATAGTTACAGTGACTTCAAAAATTAATTTAAAAAAAATTATGCAACAAAAAATTATGAAAAATTATCCTTTCCCTAGATATTTATGTTGAGAATCTATATTTCAAAAATTAGAATTTAATCCTTTATAGAAAAAAAGTTATGTTGTACGACACAAACATCACTTTTTGAAAATGTTTTTTTTGTTTTGTTTAAAACTAGTTATTAAAGGATATGTTGAATAATTCATGACTTATTTCAATATATATATATATATATATATATTTAGAATGTACTCACAAATTTCCACAAATCACTAGTTCACATCATCTTTAAATTCTTAACGGTTTAGCTGCTATTGGTCTCAGAAGATGAAGATTCAATAAATATATTGATGTAAATGCCCATCTTGGGAAAAAAGTGAGACATAGTATTGTGATTTCACCCCAAATTTTCTTCATTTCTAATTCTAGGAAATTGAAAAATATAAGTTGGGACATCCAAGCATGTTTCATTTTAATTTGAATCATTCCAACTATTATCAAATTGATGGAGTTTATGAAGTTGAAGAGCACCTTGCAATGCAGAGCAATGGAAGTCATTGGAATTAGTACTAAAGAGTACCTTGCAATAGATTTATATTTCAGTTTACATTGCCACCAAAACAATACACTACTTTTTCAACTATGAGGTTGTACTGTGTTGTACTTTACTAGCCTTTGAGGCTAAAAAATTATACTTTGTGGAAAAATTATTGATAAAATTACTAATAATTTAGACCTTTTCTCATCTTCAGGTGTTTAAGAAGAGAGTGTTTGAATTAGTGTTGGTGGACCTTTTCTCATCTTCATGGTTTTAAGAAGAGATTGTTTATCATAGTGATAGTTCTATTAGTTTTAATCCTCTATGAACTGATTAAGACCAACCAAATCCATATGAAGTATGATTTCAGTTGTATGCAAATTCATCTTTCCTTGTTGATCTCTAATCAATGTATTTTGTCTAATTTTGATATGTTGAACTATATTCATTCTTGTGTTCACAATGGCTACTATAAGACATATTTATTCTACCTTTGGATATTGTTTTTAATCTTCTGAACTATGTTGAAGCATCTATTGATAATTTTTGGCTCTATTGCTCTTGTTGAGTTTGCTACAACTTGAAGCTTAAACGAGCTATAGAAGAAAACTTGGAGTGGCCAAAATCATTGAAGAAATCACTAAGAATTCAAACCTTTATGACCTTCAGAATAGGTTTCAAGTTAACAAGCACAGGCTCTGAATTGAGAACTACCCATTAAATAATTGTGCAAAATAGTTCATAATGTCAAAAATAGAATCTTTCCATCTACAATAACATGAACATCAAATATAGCTTTAGGCAGGGACTCCAATTGGCTCACAACTCTTGTTATAAGGTGAAATCACTCTTTTGAATTATGTGTATTTTTTTAAACCTTTTTCAACTATTAGATTTTATTATTATTTTAAAATATATATTTAAATATTTTTTGAGTCAAAAGAAATTCAAAATTAAAAAGATTATAGTCAATTAAGAGGAAACTAAAAATATATGACTCTAATGAAAATAAAAGAAATTCAAAATTAAATGAAACTATTGCACATTGAATGTGTTTAAATACCATGAAATAGCAACGTGTTGCACAAATATGTGTTAGGTAAAGTCACAACAACTAGTAGAAAGGGATAGGAAAGTTGGAATTTCAATTTGAATAATAAATTTTGGTTCATTCTTGTGATCCTGAAGATTCAATGAGGTCAATACCATGTTGCTCTAAAATGAACTAGAGGGATGAAGTGATAATCTTGAGGATCAATAAAATGTATGAAAATTGATGCAAATGGTAATAAAATGGACATGGATAGGAATTGAGTAACGATCCATAATAAGAATAAGAGTATGTCATTTGATACATTATTGCATTAAGGAATTCCCATCAAGGTTGGCATAAATCTAAATGGGAAAATGACATGGGTAATGCTAATTTCATCATTATATTTTTCTCACACTTTGACATGTGTGTGAATAAATATGAGTGTGCATTTCAAGGTATATGGACATTCTATATGAACATGAAAAGTACATATATATATATACTCATAAAATATATTGTCTTTGAAAAATGATACAATGAATCTTCTTGTACTCTCATCAATATAATAACTCCATAGAAATCAACAAAACAACAAAAAATATGTAATGAGTAGTGTCTACCTTATAATAAAAATAAGTACAAATCACAAGTTGATTTAACTATCAACAAAAAATGATAAGAAAAGAGAAGGGATATAAAATTATTTTGGTATAAAAAGAGATACAAAAATGCTTCATGTATTGATATAATGTGACGGATCCATGTGATTTGGTCATGCGACAAAACTTCATACAATGTGGTAATGTGATAAGTCTTCACACAATGTAGACAATGTGATTAAAAATTTGTGATATAACATTGATATGACCAATCTCCATGTGATGTGGAAAATGTGATAAATCTATCTGTGATGCAAACATATAATGTACCAATGTGATGGATCACATATAATGTTGTTGTGTTACTACAACATGATGTAACTTCATCTCGATGCACTGATGCGTCTCTATCTAGCACAAGATGCTACTTAGGATTTCAACCATGAAAAGTGATAGTGATAATATATTGGCCCCATCCAATTGGTTGCATACAAAGCATGCAAGAATTGGAGGAGGGGATGAAAATAAAACATGTAAATCATGTAAACATCATATATAATAAGCATGTAAGCATATAAATAAAGGATAATCACCAATGAATGTGAAATAAAGTTTCCTTTGATGTAACCACATGATTATAAAAGAATTATGTATCATGTAAGTACATAAATAGGAGATAAGTGTCAAGGTGGAGTAGTAAATTTATCCCAAATATAGTCAAATGTTAAGACAATGCTGGTAAGAAAACCTAAGGATGATTTACACACAATAGAATATATGAATATTTGGTCATGACAAAGGTCATAACAAGTAATCATTAGATAAAAAGATGTAAGAATGATATAGATCATCAAATTACAAGATTTGAACATGATTTGCACAACACAAACATGTATTATAGTGAAGTTTTATGCATATTTTGAGATAATGTCTTAATAAAAGTACATAGTGATAAATTGCATGATCTTGTACAAATTTAGGCTCATTACCATATCCTTCTACTCATACATAAACATACAAATCCATATGCCCTTAGACTTACCCGATCCTTTGTAGCATAGAAAATTGTACTCCCTTGTAGGTGATAGTATAATTCCAAGCTTAGTTTGGACCTATTTTAGTGGCCCTTCATTTATGCATTTTCAACCTTCCTAAATAGGCCCTAATTCCATTTATTATACATCCCAAGGCCAATTTTTATAGTTTTTTGATACTAAAACAAACATTGAATAAATACATTCAAACATAAATTTTCCTTGGATCATGTGTGTCCTAGACTTATAGGCCAACACCCATTCCCCCAAGGGTGAATGGGTCCCCTTTAAGTGCCAAGACCCATTTTTAAATACATTTTTGGCAGTATTTTATTGACTCAAATTCAACTTGTAAATGTCAAGTATCAGGATCTAACATTCAGGAAATTAGAGAGAATCCTAAAAAAGCCTAATATTTTCACCAATTCAAACTAGGTCAAGAGATTAAAAAAGAGATAACATTCAAGAAAAAAAAATTAAGAGTCTTGGAGCAACATTTTGTAATTGCAAGTATTCAAGTCCACTTTGTTGATTTTGAACAAGCTTTTGTCACATGATTGAAGGTTGATGCCAATAGAAGGACATGATGGATTCTAGGTGTGGGAGATGCATTTGGCCATTTCCTTTAGCCTAATGACTTGTTTCCTAGTGTTCTCATCCTCAAGCTTCATTCTACTAGCAACCTACAATAAGATATCATTGTATTTCATATTTATTTGAGGTGTTTTGACTTCTCCCTAAGTGAATCTTGTCATTGTCATATAGGAATCATACTCTAACACACTTGAGTAGGGTTTCTTTGCATGTTATCTCATAACAACCTTAGGTTCAATTAAGGTTAGGGCTCACACACTATCATTTATCAAATATTTATCTTTTATCAAGGTTTAACTACCAAACTTGGGGTTTGACTAAGGAAAACCCCCATACAAAAAAAATAATTTTTTTGTTGGCAGATTTATCGCAGGTCTGGATGCAAAGATGAGGATTTGCAGGTACAAGACTAGAGTGCAAATGAAGGGCCATAACTTTAGTTTTTTCATTTTTGGAAACACATACAAAGACCCATTCTCTCAAGGGAAAATGAATCCCTTAGAAGACCTCAAAATCAGATTTTGGTGATAGGTGCATGTGTCCAAACCCTTCTCAGATCTTCCTACAAAGTGTGATTTTAGTTTCTATACTTTAAGGAATTTGCATTTCATATACTAGTCCTTATTGTTCATTTATTTTTAGTGATTCAAATAATTTCAATTTGACTTCAAATCTCACCTATTGTCCTGAGGACTGAGATCCAAGTATGATTGACTCACCATTGAGGTTGAAAGTCAATCTTTACACCTTTTGATCTCTTTCCTATTGAAATTCCCTTAGGGAAGACACATATTAGTATTCTTATAAGTTATACACAAATAGAAACCCCTTAATATTAAGGATCTCTTTGCCCAACATTTCATTTTGGTGAACCAGACATTCTTACATCATAGTTTTCTAATTTGGAGATCATTAATGTTGGAAATAGGATGCCATTTAATTGCAAATCCTAAACATTAATTATTTCATGTATCTCGTAAATTCTTGGAATGTGTTCAACAACACTAAGATTAGGATGAGATTAATTATTTGGATGAAATAAATCATGAAATTGACATTTTTAGTTATTCCTAAATAATAGGAGCATGTGGGTGCACACATGGTAAGGTGACACTCACCTTGTGTTCAGTTAACTATACAGAGTAACAGTTAACACTTCTAAATGCATGTAAAGATCCTAGGAGTTAGGATTTGATGTTTGTATGCTTGAAGTTTAGTTTAGTTCAGTTTAGTTCAGTTATGGTTCAGTTGTCTTCAGTTAGTTTCAGTTGTATGTTAGTTAACTTCAGTTAACTTGGAATGCATGTCTAATAACATTGAGTTGTATGATAGATAACACGGACTACCTCCTGTTAATAGGGGATGACCATTCTTTGGGAATGGTGTTGAGTAAATGTTTCAGTTAACAAGAAATCACTTGGAGCTAACTTGGGCAACCAAGATGCTTTCTTGGAATTAACTCCAATGCATGATAAGATATTTTTGAAGGCTCTTAAGTGGGACCCTCTTTTGGGTGCCATCTTTGAGGAAGAGCTTTGTAATTATCACTGAAGTGAAGGATGAGTTGTAGCTTTAGTTTGGGACGCCCAAATGGGTAAAGCACATGTTCTAAGCTTTGGTCTTCACGGTAGAACTCAACTTGAAGCAATATGGCGTACCTTTTCTAAGGCTTGAGCTTGTGCATTGTAATTATCACCATTTGGAGATTACAAGGTTGCATATTGTCTATATATCTCATTCAAGTTGAAGAGAGTTTTCATAATTGTTATTGCAGGTGTGAAGAAGATTGGTAAAGACAGAAGAAGCATTCACAAGCAAGAATTGGAGCTATTGTAATTTAGAGATTGAATAATAGAATAATTCTTGGTGGAGTTTTTTCTCGAAAGGGTTTCTCCACGGTACATCTTGTGTAATATTTCTAATATCCTATCTAGTTCTTCTATCAACTTCTCTCTTCATTCTACAACAATAAAATGAATTAATCAAGATAATCACCCATAGAATATATGTAACAAAGAAAAAGCTTACTTAGATCATCAATATTAAAGTTTTACAGAGTATTAAGCTAAGAAAACACCTCATAATTCAACAATTAAAACCATAGATCTAGGTTTTGCATCATCTTGTTTTGAATTTCATTTAGGGTTATTGTTATCAATTTTTCACACATCTCAAATTGACCGAGCTGGTTATACAAGTTCATTTTTAAGGTGAAATTTTTTAGTTTGTTTCTGCAGATGTTTAAACCATTGCAAACATTTCAATTGATTTTTAAGAAATGTAATGCATTTTCAATTACTTCATATGATTTACAACATTAAGTATTGCATTAAAATATAAAAAAGGTGCTTTCATTATGTTGTTCATTCACAATGTTCAATACATTGTTTGCAAGAAAAGAAAATACAGAATTGAAACAAGTATTTCACAAATGTTGTTTTGTATTCATTGGAGAAAAAAGGAGAATCAAGTGTCCCACACAAGCTGTGGGAGTAACTAGAACAATGAACCATAAAGGATATCCTACACTACTAAATATTGAAAGCAAGAAAGAGCATGTAATAATGAACATAATCATCATTTCCTGATGGTGTCTTCGAGCTATCTCCAGAGTTGAGCTCCCCTTTCTACTTTCATGCTCCAAGTGAACCTAAAAAAAATGGATGAAAGTTTTGTTAGAGCTTGGACTATAAACATTCCTACATGGCCCATCAATAGTAATGCAGGATATTTTCTATGATGCATTGAATCAACTTAGAAAAAATAAGAGTACAAGAGAATACCAAGGAGAAAGCATCATGAGAAACTTCGAAATTTATTGTTTTAATCTAACATTGTTTGTTTCTTGTGCAGGTATAGGAAAATCCATGTGGTGTAAAATGGGCTCCCACAAGGGTTGAAACTTGACATGCTTTCCCTCAACATTGCATAGAGGGGTTTTTAGAAAAGAAACAACTCAAAGTTGCTCAAAGAAACATGCATCTGAAGGAGTGCATCAAGTGACATGAAGACTCAAGCAAGTGATCACCTAGGATAGTCAAATCTGAAAATGCAAAGAAATGAAAATCATAGGTGATCCATTGTTCAAGTGAACTGACATCAAGTGCATCATCACATAATGTGATATTGAACAGACATACATAATGCCTTGTTACAAATCAAGCAATGATAACTAAAGAAAATGAAGAAGCTTCTAATCATCAACATCAAGTACTCTTATATTTAAAAATATTCTATGCAATGATAGCTTTCACATCACCATGTTGTTGTTCAAGAGATAAAAACGCATGAAGAGTATAAAAAAGAGGTTGGGTCCATCGGCAACAGAGTGACAAGTGGCTGAAAATGAGCCACTGAAGGTAGATAATGAATGCAAAGATGGCATGGTGAACTAAAATGCAAGGCATTAAGTGTTGGGATTGAATGAAACATAATGTAAAACAACATTGTTTCATGGAGGTAATTTGCAAAATGTGAGTTTTCTTCAATATTTTGATACCACAATTGTGAAGGGGACTTTATTGCATAATTCTATGTTCTCAATAAAACATAACACTATGGTGGAAGTGAGATTAAATATGCATTATTCTGAGCATTCAAGTGCATGAAATAAAAGATCATAAGCATCAAAGTAACCTACAAAAATACCACTGAAGCTGAAAGAAAATGTTGCATAATGAGAAGTCAAAACATATCAAGGTAAAGTGCATTTGAGAATAAATCTTTGTATGACTCAATGCATTAAGTGTTGAAGTAAACAACATTATTCATGAAAGTAATTTGTTGATCTTAAGTTATTTTAGTACTTTGATGTCATGAATGTAAGCTTCTATGTTCTCATAAAGTATAAAGCAGTGGTGGAGTTATAAGAGATACAAGAACAATACAAATAAAAATGAGAGCTACAAAGTTTTGTTTCTGCATAAGGTCAAACAAATGGAGCCACAACAATAAGTATATACAGTGAATTATTTTGCTTCTTAAACAGTGTGCTTATGATACAGAAGACTAGGGTCTTAAATGAAGCAAGTGCAAGATGCCCAGTTTGATCCCTCAAGAAAGTTCCACATTGATTTCATAAAAGTGCTTCAGATATAGAATATAAAATGTTTTGAGCTCATACAAAATGCAAGGAAACCCTAGTTCATGCTTTCATACCCACAACCTAGAGAGGCCAAAATTTTCCTTCATAAGAAATGATACCCATTTAGGGATTTGAATATAAGTGCAAATACAATGGAAAACAACAGGGGTTCGAACCTTGAGTTGCAAAGAAGCCTTCAAAAGATGGTGAAATGAAAGCTACAGGCCCGCAACCATGAAGGGTTCTGAAAACCCATGAGATGGAGAGCTCACACTCAGAAAAATGTTTCCATTCAACAACAATGTCATTTTTATATTGTGGGCCAAACCCCATACATTTTCATTCAACAAAAGTGAAAGAATGCACACAATATGGTTGCAGCTAGAATAATGGCCAAGCTCAATAATCTATGGAAATTCATATATTTTGTAATAGAAAGCTTAAATAAGCTTTATTTAGGAGGGAAATACTTGTGGAAACAAATAATATACCTTACCCTCATATTTTCTTGGAGAAGCACATCACAAGTCCACAGAAAATGCCTTCACAAATGCCTGAACAAAAGTCTCTCATGGTGGCCACATCACAACAAAAGGAGGTATTGACATAGTGAAACAAAAAGCCATTAAAAACCACAGTCAAGCCACGGCCAAAAGGCCTTATTCTCATTAAATGGAGCTAACAAATTTGCATTAAAATGCATACAGAGACTTACCACAAAATGCAGGAGAAAATGCATCAAAGAATCAACAAGAATGGCCAAGCAAAGAGCTCGAATGGTGGCTTCAAGGCCCAAACCCTAATCTCCCATGGTGGCGCACAGGCAGCGCCTCATCCTTCCTCAAAAGGATGAAGCAAATGACAATCAAAGCAAGTTTCTGGTTTTTGTGCTAGGTTTTTTTCCCCATACTTGGCCGATGTGATTTTAATCACATTTTATTTCAATTTTTATGCCTTGCTAATACTTCATGTTGCCTAGGCCAAAACACTTAGCCTTTAGCTTTTATTTTTTCTTTGATTTTTATAGAAAATCAAAACAAAACCATGCACATTGATCCCTCATTAGGGTTCCCCCCTCTTTCATGCCTTAGAAACATTTTCTTACAACCTGCCTTGGAGGATTAAAGTAGTGACTTTAGGCCTTTTATTTTTTCCTAAGTTAAGTGATAATATGTGGAGGGCCTATATCCTTTTTATGATTTTTTGTATAAAAATCAAATGTATATGAGAGCACCATATGATATTTTATTTTTGCAAAAATTTCATGTAAAAATCAGGATGTTTGAAGATAGATGAAAAAATCAGATGAGAGAAGGAGGCTTTCTATTTTTCTTTGTAAAAATGCACATTTGTAAAAAATTAATTAAGCAAGTGTTTCTATAAATTGCTTAATTAAATGTTATCTAAATGCAGTTAAGAGATGTACTTGAGTTCACAACAAAACTTTCTATTTCAAAGTTAAGTTCTGGGCGGATTTAGAAGAGGGATGACAAATTGAAGTTGCTATTTTTTAGTTTCCAATTGTTCTTACCTGATTTTGAGGCCCTTTTGGATCAACCCTTGGAGGATGAAAAGTTTCCATCTTTTTGGTGCTTTTTGGTGCTTTTTGGAGTTGTTTAGGGGGCTAATTTTTAGGATTTTTGGAGGAGCTTGAAAATGCAAAATGAATTACTTTTGGAGAGGCAATAAGCCTGATTTTTCTATTTTGGCACTATGGAGGTCACTTGATGCCTATAAGTTGGAGAAGTTTTGAAATTCTCAAGGGTTCAGATTTCAGTTTCTTACTCTCTTATGTATTGCAAAGAGTTTTGTAAACTTGTTGATTCAAAGTTTGATATCTTGCTCCTTCATTTGCAATAAAAGCACCAGAGTTTTCCTTTCTCTTTTCCTATCATGAGCTCACAATGGTAATCTAATTTTTTTTATGATTCAAAGTCATGGATCCTCCCTTGTCTTATTGTTGTGAGCTATATTCAGGAGTAACAAATAGTTCAAGTTGCATATTGTATTCATTGTTCAAGAATCTTTATGCAAAACACTAATGAGCTAGGTTTTCTAAAGTGGATTGTGAGAGAAAATTTTCTTTGAGAGAGGTGTTGTGAGTCAAGTTTTTTCAAAGTCTCAGATATCTAGTTGATCATCATTAGTTGTAGGTTTTGTTTTATGCCTTCTTTATGCTCCCCTGTCCTTAGAAAGTTCATAGTTTAGGTGATTAGCTAGAGGGAACCAACCCACTCTGGAGATTCACTCCCACCAATTGATTGACCCACAAATCAGGGAGCATTTCCATGTTACAATATGGTAGACAAGCCTAGCTTGACTAAGGGTGAAATCCTAGTTTCCAACAGTTATATATTGCATTTTTGCATCATTTAAACTCATAAAATTCAAAAATATTGTATACATTCTACATAATAGCTTGCATTAAGTTATTTTTAAGTGATTTGGATTAGAATTACATTCAAAATTGCATTAAAAAAAGTTCATTTTATTCATACATTGTCATACAATTGCATTTACATTTCATCAAACTTCTAGGAAAGATTGTCACTGTAGTAATACTTTGCAACCTGACTTAGTAAACATATATAGTAACATAGAAACTTAGCTTTTTATTTTCCCAAACATTGAGAAAATACACAATCTCCCAAGGGTGAATCTTTCCTGGTACAGTTGTCCTGGCAACTTTTGCATGCATTTATGTATATATCTTCTTTCTATTTTAGTTGTTAGATATGTGTTCTGAAATTCTAGAACAATGTGTCTACATATGAAAGAAAGTTGACCTTTTACTTGAATTTTGGAACAAGTTAAAACAAATTGTTACTTTTCAGTATTTAATAGCTTTAGATCTATAAACACTTGTTTTCATTTTTCATTGCATAGTCTGGATAGATTAAGTTTTCAGTTTTTGTGAATAGTTGAAACCATAGACCATCCTAAAAAAGTTAACAACAAGAGTATGTTAAATGATTAACCTTGGAGAAAGCATAGTCATTTGATTATGTCAGATCTCTCTCTAAAAGTACACCTATCCCTCAAGACCTTTAGTAGTGATGACTTTGACATATTAAATGAAGCCTTGAAGATTTCATCTCACCAATATTATCTACTAAGGCTTGTAATACCAAACCACAACAAAGAGAATTCAATGCAATAACACCTCAACTTGTCCTATACCCACCTTCACAACAACCATAAAACCAAACAAAAAATGTGCTTATCATAGGACCACCTCAAAAAAAACCAAAACCTCCAAGACATATCTTAAATTTTGTAAGACAACTCACTAGTAATAATGTTTTGTAGCAAATAAGTTATCATACTATTTCTCATACCTATAACACAAGGGGTAATAGGCAACCAAAAACCATTTCTACATTGATACCACTTCCTCAACCCATTTTTCCTAGTTCTCCTCATTTACCTTCACATAGTGGAAAGGGGTATGATCTTGTGGAGAAAATTCACAACACTCCTACTAAGATTTTTTATGGTATCTCATTCTGAAAGCATCACCTAATTATCATAGCATGCTTCAAAATTCTTTACAACAAGTTGTGGTCTCTCCTAGTGCACAACGAAATGATGTAGCATCCCTAATTCAAGGTATGAACTCAGTCAATATAGATATTATTTTTCATCAAGATGAGTTATCTCCATTGGAAATACAACAAAATGAGGCTTTGATTATATTGGATAGCATTAACAAGATTGGCATTAATTGTACTCTCATTGATAATGGTTTGAAACTCAATGTTTTTAGTGTAAACCTTTTGGATAAAATTGGAGTGGACAAGACTAAAATTCAACCAAATTCTTTATCTATCCATGGTTTTGATAATGTTGGAAAGCAATTGCTTGGTGTGATAACATTGCTTGTAAAAGTTGGTAGGGTTAAAATATAAACTACTATCCATGTCATGCCCCAAGAACTCTCATATAATCTCCACTTGGGCAGGCCATGGATTCATGAAATTAATGGAGTCCCTTCAACACTTCATCGTATAATTAAATACACTTATAAAAACAAGGTGTACATAATTAACATAGATTTACAATCAAAAATTTGTTTGCAAATTGAAACAAGAATGAAAAGTACTTTGAGAACATTGATACCAACTTAAAAAATGGAACTGATGCAAGAAGAAGAGAAAGAGAAGTTCTTTTCAACCATCACAAATCTATTGGATGATGATTTGGGTTCATTAGATTTCACACCTACATTCATGGGAGAATAAAAAATAACAACAAAAGAATCATGAAAGGAAAAAGAAACAATGGTAGCATCAACACAACATGAACAGAGTCATCACAAGCATCTAGGGAAACACCTTCTAGTAAAGAAGAAGACACAATTTACACAACCGATTATGATGAGATTGACCATGAGAATCCACCATCATGGAAAGAAATGGAAGCTCTTTATGGACAAGGATATCAACTCTTGAAACAACTAGGCTATAATGGAAAATGATGTGGAGTGAAAAAAGGAATTAGAGTTCCTATAGGGCATGACATACAAGAAACAAAAAGAGGTCTTGGATATTATCCTTCATAGATAACAAAAGCATTAAAAAACCCTTCACTTAATTCTACACTATAACAAAGGATTCTTCTAAGACAACTCTCACATTGATGTGTCGTAACTTAATAGATACCACAAGTGATGATATGCCAAAGGATTACTTTGAAATGGATGAAGCTCCTGCATAATTTTTGGCAATCTATGATAATTTACCAATTCACCATCATAATCAGAGATTCACTTATTGTTTGAATGTTAAGGGGTACTTTGGAGATAGAGCTAAAACAAGTGTTATTGAACAAGATGAAAATCAACAAATCCCTGAGATTCCAAATCAAAGAGTATTACTTGTGGGTGTAGACACTTAAAAATGTCCTGAATGATATCATGCACTCGAATCAGGTATATTAACACCGTTTCATCCTCAAACCCATCCTCTTTTCGCTTAATTGATTAAATTAGGTTAGGTATTTAATTAATTATGTCATTTTCATCTATTAATCTAATTAATCTAATTGGGTTAATTCATCCCTTTTCATGCTAACATTTCATCCTAATAAATTAAATACATCAAGTTATTTAATTTAAATCCCTAAGTATTCTTATTTAATTAAATAACCCTAAGTTATTTAATTAAATATCATTTCACTTTACCCCTTTTCATTAAATCACTTTATTTAATGAACAACATGAAATTCCCCTAATTGACATAATTAAAACTTTGTTTTAATTATCAATTACTAATTAATCTAATTCCCCCCACTTGCAAGGGAATATTCCTCCTTTGCAAATTCCTCCAAAAGAGGAATATTCCCATGGAATATTCCTTCCCCTTTTGCACATTAAAACTTTGTTTTAATTTGTTAAATATCTAATTTCCCCTCACCCATGAGAATATTCCAAAGAATATTCTCTCCTCACTCATTTGAAAAAATGAATATTATTCCTTATAACAAACTTACAAGACTTCTTGTGCAAGTTAACTTGATTTCTTGTGCAAGTTTTGAGTGTGTTTGTTTGGAAGAATATGGACCCTTGATTCTTTCCTTGATCCGTGTGATCATTGATTCTCATCCATTGATGAGAATTCATTATCCATCTTTCATCCTTCCTCCCTTTTTTGACCATTGATTAACCTTTTTAATCTCAACCCTTTATTTATAATCTATCCTCCTATAAATAGGCCACTATTTGGAGATAAATGGATCCACCTTTAAGGGTAAGTGCAAGAAGTTGGGTCCACATTCAGGGGAAGTGTCATTTTTTCAGCTTTAAAACAAATACCCATTCATTTTTTAAAATAGGTATGCATTTTAAAGTGGGCACTTGTTCCAAAAGGTTTGAAACTCACAAGAGATGTTTTCCATTTGCATTTAGGCTCATAAAAGGCATGGTAACCCGACCCTTAGTTTTTGACCTGCAACTAAAAAATGAAGGCAAGTTGAAGAAGAATGTCCAACTTTGGCAATATGGCTGATGAACTTTTTTTTCTGAATCAATTTATGAAATTAAAACCCATTATAGAATGCATTGTCTAGTTTCCAAACTTATATTTTTATTAAGATTGGATTATATTTGTTATTTTTTAATTAATTTCTAAGAAAAGTAGTCCTTAAACTTGAAATATTAGGATTTTTTTGTTTTTTAATAGCTTTTTTTAGTTAAGTTTCTTGTAAAAAAATTATATGACATCAATCTTCAAACAATTCTCTACTTAATGAAAAAAAAATTCAAAAAATGTTTAGTTTAGGTCCAATAATGTTGTCCGTACACGCTGATTTTTAAAAACAACAATTAAGGCCAATACAAATTCAATAAAAAATATATATATCAAAAAAAAATTACAAAAAAATTCTTCATCAATGTTCATGTTGTTAGCTCTCTTTCTCCAAAAGGAATTAGCATACTTTTATTCAGGTCAAAAAGTGGTTTCCATACACGTGCATAGTATGGGTAACAAAAACGACTTTTAAAAAATGATTTTTATACATCCCTATCAAAATTTAATTTCTATCATCTGAGTATTTGAATAAATTACATATTTGGAAACTAGATTCAAAATGCTAAATTTCATAGTACTGAATTAATTTAAGATTCATTGTGTAAGTTGCTCAAATTTTTAGTCCAAGTGTGACAAATTATGAAAAATAGCAAAAAAACTTCCACTTTTTGAGCTTTTTGTTGACCCAACTTCTTGCATCAGCCCTTAAGAGAAAACTTATGCTGTTAAGATCACATTCACTTGCACTCATACTTAGCACTTATTTAGCATCATTGTAGATTAAATTAATTGCATATTAGCTTAGCTTCCATTAATGGCTTCCATGATAACATAGATGCATCCATTTAGCTTATTTAATAATTAGGGTTTGAATATTTTTAGGTTAAAATCCATTTAGATTAGCCTTGCATATACCCCTATCAATCATCTTAGCATATATCATGTTAATTTAGCATTTAAATCATGTTTCATCACACATCTATCATCGTTTTCATCGATTCTCTTCAATACAATCGATCATAACAAGCTCATTTATCCATGGGATTAGGAAAGAGTCACCATTCCACATCAATGCGACACCACTCCCCTAATATAATAAGTTTCAATGGATTAGAATAGGTATTTTTACAACTTTCATGATTTTAGTATGTTAGTTTTAATGGATGCTTAGTTTATTTTTGTATTGATTGATCTTATTGGACTGATGTTTAGTGGCTTGAATATACTTTGAATCCTCATGGATCAAGTGTAGTCAGCCCATACTAATTTGTTGGTCACATTTTGGTACTAGGAGGGCTTAACCAATCAAATTTAATGGTTTTTTTTATCTTCAAGTCTATTTTTCTAGTTTTTGCAGATACAACGACACTCTTGAGATTTTAGTGATGCCTTTGTTAGGCATTTCCATATAGTGAAACTCTTTCCAACAGATACAACAATGCCTAATTAAAACACCAACGCAGATTAAAAAAAATTGCAACCCTAATTCTTTTTAGAAGTATTGAAGATTTAAAAATGATGATGCCACCAAATAGAAATGTTATCATCATCTCTATTTTACTACAGAGCGATGCTATTTTTCACCAAAGTGACACTCATTTGAATTATGGCGATGCTATCATGAACAACAATGATTTTTACTTGTAAGAAAAAATAATGAGTGATTTTTAGCATGTGCTTTAAATTTTTTATTTTATCCACTTTTCGACACATCATTGACTTCTTGCTTTTTTAGGCTAACTAGGTTTTGCAAGTTTGGACAATACAACTTGAAGTGAAGAAGCATACTACTATCATTTGAATTATAATTGTAATGAGTGTTGCGACACTTATGGGGCAATTATAACCCATTTATGATGCTTTTTTATTTCACATTTTAGGACCAAACTAAATTTCTTTTGGGCTTTAAAATGAACATTCAAATTGGTTAAAACTGAACCCTTACATCATTTTGTTTGTTGGATTAAAATTGAAGACAAATTTTACACTTCAAATTGATGTTTAAAATGAACATGTGTTTGATTTGTTTACATATTATTGTTGTGTGTATCAAATCCCCTTGTGCTTTGTGCAATCTTGGGTGAAGAGAAACAAACAAGTCTACTTTTCTACTTGGAAGTGCTTATCCTCTCCCCTTATACCTATTTGCAATCTTAGGTGACAAAAAGCATTTTACACCTCAAACATGTGTTACCTTTAGAGGGTCTTCCTCCCAACTTGTGAGAGGGAACAAACCAAGTAGTGATTTCGATCTAGCTTTCTATATAAATAATTTGGTTTGACGAGTCACTAACTATTTGGTTGTGGTTTCCCATATTGACGAAAGTCTCCCCTAGTATCCTTGTGATGTGTTAAAACCCTTAGATATTTTTAAGGACTGGTAGGCCTCTTAATTGAGTGAATCACTGTGTGTATGGCACTAGTTTATCCCATATATGGTCATTAAAAACCTTGTTGTAGTGGCTAACCAAGTCCAATTCTGAAATGTATTTCAAAGTAGTGCATGGGAGTAGCACCGTGCCTAGAAGTTACTTACCATGTCCAGTTTTTTATTGAGGCAATAAAGCAAATGGGGAAGGGACTCCTTTGCTTGGTGTGTCAAGAAATTACATTTCCTTGATGTAGACTATTTGTCCACTTCATCTTCATGAATTAATCATCTCTTCCAATGATGGTAAGCCTACTGAGAAATACATAGCTGATCTATCTAGGATTGTAAATGCTTAAGAGTCAGTTTAACACTTGCTTGGTTCCAAAACAATTGCAAACAAACATCAACAAGTCTTTTCAAAATTTTGAACCCTTTGGTCTAAGTATGGATACTCTTTGAAAAAACCTTGATATTGATGCTTTTCCTAAGGTTTATTCTTAGAGACTTCTAAATATTTTGGTTTACATCTCAATCCATACTTCCCAAAGTTAACCTACGTAACTATGCCCCTAACATCATCCTTTTCACAAAATGGACTTTTTGGAATTAATTATGTTTTTGACATAGACATTTATTTTGAACTTAAGAAAGACAAGTGTTTTTGGTAAAAAGAAACTCATTTAAGCAAGATAAATTGACAAATTGAACCCCACATGACCATTTGACATCCGATTGCTCTGGTTGAACAACCAAACTTAGAACTCATTGAGGGAGAGAAAATGGATATAAGTAGTTTGAGAAGCTTCACTTTTGAAACAAAGGAAACACTAAAATAATGGAGAAACACAACATACATCATAGACAAAGAAGAGGAACAAGCCAATATTGTGGCTAGAAGGCCCATATTACCACCACCTGCATGGCAATAAATATCATCTTTTCCATAATCTTAGAATTTTCTAAATGATCTCTCACAAAATCAAAATCCCCAAGAGAAGGTCTACATGCAATCACTTCAAACTTAGGCATCATAGTCCAAAAGTTGTCAAACAACACCTTGTGGTTCTCTACTAAAACAAGAACCATTTGGTAAGGAATTTTTATAGACGTGTTTCAATGAATAATCGAGACATGTATGCTCAATATGAACCCCTCATTTAAGTCAAATATTGGTTTTTTTTCACAAATGTAGACTTATCTTAAATGATCTCACTCAAAATCAAAATCCCCAAGAGAAGGTCTACATGTCATAATTTCAAACTTAGACATCATAGTGCAAAATACATTTGGAGACATATCTTAAGAAATCACCGCAACCAAGATAGATCAATAAGGAGACATTTTTTGCACTATTTCATAAACGAACTAGATCTACACATTTCACAAGAACTTCTCCTTGATCATAGGACTTGAAAAATTTAGAGGTCTAGCATGTTTCTCACCGCCTTGGTCTTGGAAAACAAAGGTTCACTCTAGATCAACATTCGGTCAAACATTTCATCCACCCCCTTTTTAAATCCAAACATCACCTCACCAAACTTTACAAATTTTTTGAATACACCAACACTTTGGACTTAGACATCTATCAACCCAAACCCTAACTTAGCTACTTTGTGTGTGTGAAATGTGGGAGAGTTAGTAAATCAACATAAACACCAATGAGATGTATTATATTAGAGATTTAATCAATAAAACTGAATCAAATTGAAACAAGATTAAATTCCTAAAAATATTCCATTGTTCTCTATTCTCAAGAATTTATTAAACCATATTGGCTCTCAGATTTTGTATATTCACTATGGTTGTTAAAATGACAACTTGAGAAATGAGATGCTATTCAAAATGCAAGAAAAATACGTTCCTACATGGAACTATGTGATAAAATCCATGATGCTATGATAATGGAGATATTGATAAATGGATAATGTTGTTTAACTATGTGATGAAAATGTTGTGATAAGATGTCAAAATGATTCTGCATATGCTCAAATGATCATTGATATGATGAACTAAAATGCAACTATAAATCAAAACATGATTTAACATTCAACTATAAAGCAAAACATGATTCTAAGTTAACATGATTCTACAATGCAAACTTGTTAAAATGCTAAACAATGCTAACTCTAAACTCCAAATGCTCCAATGATCCAAAGCTATTCCTGCATAATAACTCTACTCGAATGTGAGATGCCAAATACTATGGAAAAGGGTTGTATTTATAGGCTTATCCAAGCATCTTGTGATGTGGCAGCGATCAACGGTCCAGATTCAAACAAGAAGGATGAATGGTGGAGATGGAGAGAATCAAGAAGAATGTTCCCTTGACCAAAGACAACATGCCAAATGGATGAAGGAATCCCTTGACGAAAGACAACATGCCAAATGGATGGAGGAATAAAGTGTGTGAGAAAAAGACCATGTGTTTGAAAGTTTGTTGAAGAAGTGTGTGAGGAATAAGCCATGTGTTTGAAAATTTGTTGAAGATAATTCTAATTAAAAATTAGAATTATTTAATTTCATCTGATCTTGGTGAGGTGGCATGAAAAGTTGTAGAAATGTGTTTGAATTCCAAATTTGGGATTAGTGAGAATTAATTAAATAAAACAAACTTTAGAAATTTGTTTATTTAATTAAATTAGAGGAATGTGATTTTAGATTTGGAGAATTAGAAGATATGAACTATATAAATAAATTGAGAATTTATTTATAAGTAGTTGAAATATTAATTAAATATCTAGTATTTAATTAATTAAATGTCTTGACCGATTTTGGGTGTATACACTTTGTATGTGAAATGAATCCTTTTCCATGCACCTAGTTAAGTTGGTTCTCATCTTTAGACTAGTTTATCTTAAAGGTCATGAGTCCACCCTAAAGATACACAAGTTCATAAACATCCTTTATCCTAACATCAAAACATCAAACTTAAGTCAAAAGTGTTGTTCCAAAATTTTTTCAAAGATCAGTCCCCATATCATTCATCTTTTCATCTCCCACTATCATAATTGCTCCAAAAAGACTTAGAGCATCCCTTTTACCTAGATTTGAGTCAACTAGAGAGTTTAAACATTACAAATCTCAACACAACTCTCCCATAGGTGACCCAAATTTTATGGTAAAGAAAAGATCACAACACAAGAGAATCATGGAGAAAACCAAAGTCACACTCGCCTCAAGTGATCCAAATCCTCAAGAATTTGATCCAAGAAGTTAAGTTACCGCATCACATCAACCCTTGTCTCCATTAGGACCATATGAGATAGAAGACATTATGAACAACCCATTTGAACTTACTAGGGAGGAAATCATGGAACATCAAGCCTTACAAAATGTAGCTCCAATTTCCCCATCTTTTGTTGCATAATCATTGACACAAGGCTTGACTTCATCCACTTGTAAACAACTCCCTTGCTAGGGCTAAATCAAACACCCATTCCTAGTCTTCCAACTAGTCTTTCCAAAGACTTTGTCCATACTCTTCCATTTGAAAGCAACATTCTTGTGGTTACCCTAAATACCAATCCACCTCAAACCACCACTTGGACACCTACCTTTGGTGCTCCCCATCCTCAAACATCCCTTACATCAAAATAAACCACTTACACTTCATGAATCTACAACAACCTCAACATATCGAGGTCATCCATCGCTACAAGTACCACACATGTGCACAACATCATGCAAGGAAGTATAGGCCAAGTGTCTCAAATTGACCAACAAGGGCATGCCAACACCCTAACGCAAAGTCAACCCTTAAAAAAAATAGGGACATCTCTATCCAATCCCTCAATTGGTTCATCTAAACCATTGGTTTCAGAAAACACATTCATCCCATCCACCATCAACCCTAATAAAAAAAATCCCTTGGTCACGAACCCCCTCAACCCAAGTAATACATTGACCACATCCCTAATGCAAGGAAATCCCCTAGACATCGGTCAAGGGAAAATTTCCAATCAATGGACTCAAGGTCCTAATGTGTCATTACAATCACAATATCTAATGGAACCATAATCATCTTTCCTCATGGTCCCTCTCACCATGCAAAATAAAATGGGACCTCAAGCTTACATTCCTCCATCCCAATCCACCATCTTACAAGGAATGTTAAACCAAGGGAACCCCCATCCTCTCATCAACAACCCGCAGTCTGTGCAAAACATCAATAGCCAAAACCCATCATAGATGTCCCAACAACCAACTGACCCTACATTGCAAGTATGTTCCTTAGCTTTACAACAAGCACAATAGGCTTATCAACAAATCATCCAACAGTAGCAACAACAAAAAGAAGCTCTAGTAGCACAACAATAACAACAACAAGCAGCCCCAGTAGGACAACAAAAACAACAAGAAGCAACCTTAGAAACACAACAAACAAATTAACATCACAACAACAACTAGCCCATCAAGTAGCCTTAGCAACATAACAACAAAAACAATCCCAATAGCAAGCCCTAGTGGTGCAACAACAACAAGCCCTTGTAGCCCAACAACAACAACAAGCCTTACTAGCTCAGCAGTATGCCCAATAACAACAATAACAACAACAAAGTTTATACTATAACCCTCAACAAAACATCATCAACCTGAACTCACTAGTACCATATAAATAAATACCACAATCACCTTCAAAAAATACCACACCACCATACACACCATACAAAACCTTATCATATCAGAATCCCATGTACAACCCATCCACTATCCCACAATTCAAAATGTATGTTCCTCTACCAAACCTACAAGATGATGTGGCATCACAACTTAAGGCATTATCACAATAAATTTAGGATCTCCGGATGGAAAAGATGAAGAATCCCCATACACAAGACTTATGTCCATATCCATTAGATCAAAACATCACAATGGTACCATTTCCTCCCAGTTTTGAAATCCCGAAATTTGATAAATATAAAGGGAGAGGAAGTCCAGTGGACCATATCAAAGAGTTTAACGTCATGTGTATGGAGGTTTCCTACAATGATTGGTATTTGATGCACCTCTTTCCATGAAGCTTGGTAGGCCAAGCCATTGATTTGTTTTCTCAATTGTCTCCCGGTATCAAAACTTTTCAAGAAATCACCGATAAATTCATAGATCACTTCTCCTTTAACCTTGACATGGACGTAAGCCTAAAAGAGTTGTATACTCTCAAAAAAACAAAGGATAATCTTTTTACAATTTCTTGCAATGATGGAGGCAAAGAGCTAGTAAGATAAAGTGGCCCATTCTCGATGAACAACAAGTGGGGATCATCATAGAAAATATAGATCTAGACCTATCCTTCCACTTGAAAATGAAATGCATTATTTCTTATGACAAGCTTTTCCATAGAGACCTTAACATCGAGAGAGCTCTAATCTCATAGGGAAATACTCAAGCTTTCAAACACAATCACCCATCAACTAGTTTGAATGACAAGCCTCGTGTCTGGGCTAAGAACAAGAACATTAAAAATTATGGTGTGGTAGATGCTAAGGTGGTCCTAAGTGATCCTAGGATGAACAACAATTAGATAGACAATGTTCAACAATCTATGTAACAAACAACACCATCCCAATACAATCAGATCAATAACATTGAAACGCAACAAAGATGAACCCCTAATAAGAACAACTATTTGAAATGAAATTACACATAGTTATTAGAACCTATTGAAACCATCATGAAGAAATTGGTAGATTCCAACCTGATAATGCTTCCCAACTTTGAAAACTACCAATAACCATAGGATAAACCACCCTCGTATGATGAAAAAGATCTATGTGACTTTCATAAACTCAAAGGACACAAAACAACGAACTACATGAGGCGCAATAATATTATCCAAGATCTCATAGAGATTGAAGCCATATCTATTGAGGTACCATCCGACAACCAAGATCTTAAGATATACAAGAAAACTATGCCAAATCATAGCAAAGGAAACAACAATGGAAAAACTAAGGATTACACAAATGTGTAGCATACCTATTCCAATGTAGTCGCTTCCTGTGATTGTGTCATCATCGTTGTCACCATCAAAGGGCCTAGTGTAGAGTGTGGGGTCACCACATGACATGGAAAATTCACCATCTAAGGAATCCCATCCCAATCTAGGGCACAACCTACTTTTCCAACATCAAATCCCAGCCAATACAATCTCCTAGATCAACTTAAGAAGACACTCACATAGATATCAATATTGGAACTATTGAGGCTATCACCCAGACATAGAGAAATATTAGAGGAAGCATTATCTTCATCATCTATCCCTAAGGATATTGATACAAAATAATTTCAATCTATGGTAGGGAATATCACTAATCATCTTCTCACCTTCTTAGAACAAGACCTACCATCACAACCATCTCATAACGATGCTTTACACCTTGAGGCCATTATTCATAATAACAAGGTTAAAAGAGTCTCAGGAGATGGAGGTGTTGATCTGAACATTTGCACCCTTTAGTTGATCAAGAACCTGGGCTATTCAGAGGATACTATTGAGAAAACAAAGAGCACCACCATCAAAGCATATGATGATCAAGAGTGGGTATCACAAGGAATTATTTCCCTACCCATCCAAGTGAGACTCATCATTGTAGAGACTACATGCCAAGTGTTAGATCTTGATCACCTCTACAACATCCTACTTGTTCGACCATGGATCCATGCCCCAAAATCTATAGCCTTGACCTACCATCAATGTGTAAAGTTTCCTTTTAAGGGAAGAGAAGTTACCATCCATGGAGATCTTGAGCCATTTTAGTACTGCAAGAACCTTGATGCCAAGTTTTACAAGATACCCCAAATCCCGAAAATGATGAAGGGCCTACCCCATCCTCCTCATTTGTTCACCCATCTTCCCTTGCGTCTACCTCAAAAACAAAAACAACCATTGTGCAAAACATTCCTAACATCAAAGAAGTGATCCAAGATGATCGTTGTGGAAACTATAAATTAATGGACACTTTTGTGTTGGGAGAGCTACCTTTTTCTCCCAATTCCCAAGAAAACCCACATCTAGCAATGAAGTGGCCGAAACAATCAATATGGCAGCTACCAACATCACCAAGTGGGGGGATATTTAAACAAAGCGGATGTCAATGAGGAGGATGTTGAAATGTGTTATTCAATTTTTCCTTGAAATTATCACAACACAACTAGCACTACGCCAAAGGATTAGTGTTAGCTTCAAAATTGGAATCAAATGAAATGCACTCAACGCCAAGAATGTGTACACAAGATCCTTTAGAAGGCGAGGTGCTAACATATGGCAGAGGAAACTGAATTATAACTAAAAGTAAATACAACTGAAAGTAGTAAGAGGCAGTGAACCAACCATGAAGATTTTCTCTCTACCACTTATTCAATGGGGGAAAAGATTACAAAACAAGAACTAATTCTTCCGCTGCGGCGGACATCCACTCATGAGTGGGAATTCACCACTTTTTAGTGGGTACAATGAGAGATTATTAAAAAAAAAATCCGCACTAGCAGTAAGCCATCCAGGGGTTATAAATGTGAATGTTAACATAAGAATCTGCAACAAAAAAATGACTAGAATAGTACTACTGTTTACAGTCTTACAATGAAGAATAACTGCAATTTTCAAGTGTTTTCACAATCATTACAATATACAATTAAAAGGATGATTTCTTCAATGAATAACCTCTCAAATAATGATGCTAGAAGCCAAAAATCAGAAACTAGAACAATCTGATATAAAAATCTACAATCTAGAAATGTCTATTAGCAAACAACAAACTCACAAAAATGATCACAATTCCTTCTAAATACCTCTGAATAAGCTGGATTTTTTTATAAAGACCTTCTAGGAGGATGGCACCCAAACTCAAACCAAAAAAATGCATCAAAACTCAAGATATTATTCTTGCATGAATTCCAATGCACTCACTAGATGGTATGGCCCTCTAGAGGGGTGATTTCTCTTGCTAAAATTAGAAACATGGAATTAAAATATGAAAATCTCCAAATATAGTTGCCTCTAACATAGAAATGCAATGATCAAATACCCATAACAAAATAAAATTCACACCAAAAGCTGTAAATGAAATCCACCTTCAGCTGTGTATACACCAACAACATAAAAACTGAAGTTCTCACCAAAATTCACCAACTTTGAAGCACAATCTACTAGTCTGATTGAGAAGCAGCCTGAAAACCAACTAGGTGTTATCTTTCAAACACAAAATTGGATTGGAACTAGGAGGTAAGCATTCCTCAAAGTAAAATTCAAGTAGTCATTTTGACAGCATAACAATAGCATAAGTTCATGGATGAGAAAAGCTGGAGCAAACTTCTCTTTTATAGAAAGAGATGTGACTTCTCAAACTCCCAAAAATCCTTCAAGAATGGGATGCCAAAAGTGCGTTTTGAAATATTTTAAAATTCAAACATATTAAATCCTCCTCAAAATGGTGTCCACTTCAAGGCACAATAAAACTTATAAAATATTTAATTTCTCCTTTATGAAGGTGTCCCCCTTCATGAACCTCTTTTAAACACAACTTAAAGTTAACACACTAAGCCAAGGGGTCAACTTGAAATTATAATATTTATGCCTTGAATAAATTAATTCACCAAAATAATGCTTAAAAATCCAAACACCAAAACCAGACAACTGCTCCAACTGAAAATGACTTACTGAAGTGCTGATGACTAAGATACTGCCAAAAAAATAGAATTTACTAAAAGTAGTAAATTCCAAGAAATGCCACCAAACCTCCAACAAAGGAAACCCTAATTTCACCTCAATGATCCTACGGGCCTCTGGAATAGGCTGATGAGCAATTGAGTTGATCATTGATGAGAAGGGGACATTACAGTCTGCCCCCCTTGAGATTGCATGTCCTCAAGCAACCGCAAATCTGAATGTTGCAAGATGTGTTCACCTTCCCATGTTGCATCCTCAATGGGCAAGTTCCTCCATTTTACCAAATACTCTTTGATTGTTCTCCTCCTCAAAGAGCATTCCCTAGTGTCAAGAATCTCCTCTAGAATCAACACCAACTGTCCTTCTTCATCTAATGGAGGTAGTTCTGTAGTAGCAACCACATTGTGCCCAAGTGCCTTCTTGAGGTGGGACACATGGAAGATGTTATGCACTTTGCTTTTAGCTGGAAGCTCCAACTCATATGGCACTTCATCAATCCTTTTGATGACTTTGAATGGACCATAAAAATGTGGCTTTAACTTCTCTACACCACTCTTCTTTAGTGAAGACTGTCTATAGGGCTAGAGTCTCAAGTAAACCAAATCTCCCACTTTAAAAGAACACTCAACACACTGTTGATCAACATATAACTTCTGCTAGTTTTGAGCTTGTCGTAGATTTTCCTTTAATTATTTCAAGATGTCTTGGCTCTATTGTAGCATATCATTTTCCTATTGAGCTCTAATATCACCAAATACCAAATCTACAAAGTTAGGAGCATCATATCCATAAAGAGCCATAAAAGGAGACATCTTAATTGACATATCATAGGAAGAGTTATAACAATACTCCCCCAAATGAAGCCACTTAACCTAAGCTCTTTGCTACCCTAAAACATAATTTATGAGGTAGCCTTCTAACCACTTGTTGACAATCTCATATTGCCCATCCATTTGCAGGGGCTAACTAGTGCTTGGAGTGAGCACTGTACCACTCAACTTGAAGATCTCCTGTCAAAAAGCACTTAGGAATTTGTTGTCCCTATCATTGAAAATGGTTTTAGGCAAACCATGCAAACAAAAAACTTCTCTAAAAAATAATTTAGGCACTTGAGCTACTGTAATTGAAGTTATGATAGAATAAAAATGTGAAAAATTATTCAATCTATCTACCACAACAAAATTACAATCTCTCCCTTGCACTTTTGGTAACCTTGTGATGAAATCCATTGCAATGCTCTCCCATTTTTTATTCAGAATTGGAAAGGGCTGCAACAAACCAGCTGGAAAAGAGTGTTCATTTTTATTCATTTAACAAGTAGAACACTCCCTTATGTAACGCAAGACTTCTTCCTTCATCCCATTCCAAGAAAATATTTCTCGGATCTACTTATAAGTCTTGAAAAAACCATGATGACCAGTAAGAGGAACATCATGAAAAGATTGTAGAATCTTCTTCTTAATCTTAGATTCGGGAACTAAAAATATTCTACCTTTATAGAGGATCAAACCATCAACCAACTGGTACCTTTCATCTTGCAAATGACCTTCTACTATGCTGGTTGCAAACTAATTTTTTGCATAATCAGTAGCAATTAACTCTTTCCAATCAGCTATAAGGTCACAAAGTGACAGCAAATGAGGTCTTCTTGATAAAGAATCTACCACTATATTTTTCTTCCCTTTGACATACTCAATGTCAAAGTCGTAAGCTTGAAGCTTACTCACCCACTTATGTTTCCTTTCATTCAAATATTTTTGGTGCATAAAATGTTTAAGACTATTATGATTAGACTTAACAACAAATTTACTCCCCACCAAGTATTGACAAAGCTTAGACAATGCATGCATAATAGCAAGAATTTCTTTGTCATAAATTGAGTATGATTTTTCTATTCCTCTCAAATTTTTGCTCTTAAAGACAATGGGGTGTTTGTCTTGCATGAGAATAGCTCCTACTCCCTCACCTGAAGCATCACATTTCAGCTCAAAGGGCTTTGTGAAATAAGGTACAACCAATACTAGACATGAGCTCATTATGTGCTTGAACTTGTCAAAGACTCCTTGTGCCTTATTTGTCCATAGGAAAGCTCCTTTCTTTGTAATATTTGTAAGGGGAGCTTCCATGTGAGAATATCCCTTGAAAAATCTTCTGTAAAATCCACACAAACCCAAAAATCCCCTCAAGTGAGAAATATTCTTTGGAGATGGCCAATCAATGATGGATTTAATCTTCTCAGGATCAACTTTGACACCCTTAGCAATAATGATGTGGCCGAGATACAACAGCTCCATCATCTTGAACTCACACTTTGATTCTTTGGCAAACAAGAATTATGCCTCCAATATGCTAAGCACTTCTTCTAAGTGCTTGAGGTGCTCTTCCCAAGACTTACTGAAAATGAGGATACAGTCGAAGAAGATGAGCACGAACTTTCTCAACTTTTGCCTAAAAATATTGTTCATATAAGGTTCGAATGCTGTTGGAGCATTTGTCAAACCAAATGGCATGACAAGAAATTCAAAATTCCTAAAATTGCATCTAAATGTTGTTTTTTCAATATCCACCTCTCTCATCCTGATTTGATGATAGCCTGAATGAAGATCAATCTTTGAGAAAAACATAGCCCCATGGAGCTCATCAATAAGCTCATCTATCCTAGGAATAGGATATCTATTCTTGACTGTCTTCTAATTCAATGCATAGTAGTCAACACACATAAGCATTGTGCCATCTTTCTTTTTAACCAAAACCTCTGCTAAAGCAAAAGGGATTTTGTTGGGCCGAATAAACCCCATCTCCAAAAATTCCTTGATGGTTTTTTTAATTTCATCTTTCTGATTCTTGGGATAATGGTAAGGTGTGGTGATGACTAGATTTTCTCCTTCTTCTAATTCAATCACATGCTCAAAACCTCTTTCAGGAGGTCTCCCAGGAGGTAGGCTACCAAATACTTTGCTCTTCTTGGAAAGTAAGGCTTGAATATCAAGATGATATTTCCTTTTCTCTTCCACTAGATCAGCTAGTAGGACCAAACACTCTACTGCCCATTCAACTTGATCATGATGGATCAACCTCTCCATTCTCTTCAAGGACACAATTTGAGGGCCTCCATTTGACATCCCTCTCAAAACAACATTCTTACCACTTGACTGAAATTTCAATTCCATAGTTTGCAAGTTCAATGTAATCTCTCCAAGAGATTGTAGCCATTGTATCCCCAACACAACATTGGTATCTCCAATACCAACATAAAAATCATCTTTTAACTCATAATTTCCCAACTGAATAGAAAGGTTAGGAATCTTCCTTATGCAAGACATGGTGAAACCATTAGCTACCATTACCTTGAAGCCTTCAAATTCTTCAGTCTTCAAACCTCTTTTTGCTACTAATCCTTAGTCAATAAAATTGTGAGTTGCTCTAATATTAATTAGAGAAACAATTCTTTGTGAACCAACCACTCCACAAACCCAAAAGGATTCATTTTTTTGAAAAGTTGAAAGTTGTGCAAAATCACTACCATCTCCAACCTCTTAAGGCTTCTCTTTTGGAGCTTCTTCACCATCACTACTTGTTGATTCGTATTGTTGATCAGATGAATCAGATTCTGATCCATAATCAGAATAGCCCTCCATTCAATGTGCTTTTCCTTTTCCATAGAAATAGTGACCCTTAACCCAAGGCTCACGAAAAGTGTAGAAAACACCATCTTTTCTAAGCTGCTCTCAGAGCAATTCTAACATCTTTAGCAGGAAATTCTTTGGCTGACTTGAAGAATTTTTTTTATCCCTTTTATGATTAAAGGATTTTGACTGAAACTTTGGCCTTGGGGAAGCCAACTCCATGCTCCTTTCCTTCTTGATTGCTTCATCCAAGGTTGATGGATCAAAGGATTTGACCCAACCCTTCAATGGCTCTAGTAATCCTTCGAAAAACAATACCACAAGTCTCATTTTAGTAATATTGGGCACCATTACTGACAATATTTGAAAATCAGCCACATATGATTCAAGAGATCTGTGTTACTTCAATTATGCCAACTCACGAAATCTCACTTCAAGATCCTTGGTGTTGAATCTCTCGATCAAATTGTTGGTGGATTCTTCATAGGTGTGAATGAGGTTATGGCCAAGAGTGACCAAACCGTGGTACCACCATTCATGCGCAACTCCTTCTAAGTGAAATGTAGAAAATTTTATTGCATCTTCTTCCAGAACCGGTCTAAGAGAAAGATAGTTGTCCAATTTTTAGACCCATGACCTGGTCGAACATTTGTCACTTCCATCAAAATGTGCCAACGTCACCATGCCCAAGGCTTGTTGGTAGTCAGTTTTGGGAGTCATTTGAGGACGATTCTCATTTCTTCCACCATTTCTCCTACTCCTTTGATTCATGTATTGATCAAAGTTCCAAGCATCCCTCATATCAGGAGGTAGAGAAACATACTCCATATAAGCTTTCCTTGCATCATTTGCAAACAAAGTTGCAGCCTCCACTTGTGGTTGTTCTTCCCTTGGAGTGAAAGTAGGGAATAGTGGCCTAGAGGTAGATCCTCTAGTGGTTGCAATATGTTGTCCAACAATCCTATCTCTTCCATTGACCTCTGGACTATTGTTACTGTGATTTCCATTAACTCCACTATTTTCTCTACTTTGGTTGTTTTAGGGCTGATCAATATTTTGTGATGCTTGTTGATCCATTTTTTATAATAACTGTGACATCATGTCTATCATCCCATCAAATTTATTTTCCATTCTAGCCTCCTTTTCCTCATAGGCTTGTCTAAGACTCTCAAACATATTTTCCACTATTTTTTCGGCACCTTCAACTATTTTTCAAGAACCCTCATTTGTTTTACCAATATCTCTTAGAGCTTCTAAAATTGTCTCTGCCTCTAGAACTGGTGGAAACTGATGTTGAGTTTTGGCCTAACTTTTGGTGAATGGTCTAGTGTCTCTTTCGCTCATCTAACAATTGAATGTTGAATGTCACAGGATGGTAGGGTCTTCTGCTCTGATACCACTAAAATGTGCTAGTCATTTTTTTCTTGAAATTATCACAACACAACTAGCACTATGCCAATCGATTAGTGTTAGCTTCAAAACTGGAATCAAATGAAATGCACTCAATGCCAAGAATGTGCACACAAGATCCTTTAGAAGGTGAGGTGCTAACATATGGCGGAGGAAACTGAATTATAACTGAAAGTAAATACAACTGAAAGTAGCAAGAGGCGGTGAACCAGCCATGAAGATTTCCTCTCTACCACTTATTCAGTGGGGGAAAAGATTGCAAAACAAGAACTAATTCATCCATTGCGGAGGGAATCCACTCATGAGTGGGAATTCACCACTTTTCAGTGGTTACAATGAGATATTATTAAATTCTTTTTCCACACTAGCGGTAAACCATCCAGGGGTTATAAATGTGAATTTTAACACAAGAATATACAACAAACAAATGAATGGAATAGTACTACTGTTTACAGTCTTACAATGAAGAATAATTGCAATTTTCAAGTGTTTTCACAATCATTACAATATACAATTAAAAGGATGATTTATTCAATGACTAACCTCTCAAATAATGATGCTAGAAGCCAAAAATCAGAAACTAGAACAATTTGATATAAAAATTTGCACTCTAGAAATGTTTATCAACAAACAAAAAACTCACAAAAATGATCACAACTCCTTCTAAATACCTCCAAATAAGCTAGAATGTTTTGAAAAGACCTTCTAGGAGGATGGTGCCCAAACTCAAACCACAAAAATGCATAAAAACTCAAGATATTATTCTTGAATGAATTCCAATGCACTCACTAGATGGTATGACCCTCTAGAGGGGCGATTTCTCTTGCTAAAATTAGAAACTTGGAATTAAAATATGAAAATCTCCAAATATGGTCGCCTCTAACTTAGAAATGCAATGATCAAATACCCATAAATAAATAAAATTCACACCAAAAGTTCTAAGTGAAATCCACCTTCAGCTTTGTATACATCAGCAACATAAAAACTGAAGTTCTCACCAAAATTAACCAACTTTGAAGCACAATCTACCAGTCTGATTGAGAAGTAGCCTGAAAACCAACTAGGTGTTATCTTTCAAACATGAAATTGGATTGGAACTAGGAGGTAAGCATTCCTCGAAGTAAAAATCAAGTAGTCATTTTGACAGCATAACAATATCATAAGTTCATGGATGAGAAAAGCTAGAGAAAACTTCTATTTTATAGAAAGAGAGGCGACTTCTCAAATTCCAAAAAATCCTCTAAGAATGGGATGCCAAAAGTCCCTTTTGAAATATTTTAAAATTCAAACACATTAAATCCTCCTCAAAATGGCATCCACTTCAAGGCATAATAAAACTTATAAAATATTTAATTTCTCCTTTATGAAGGCGTCCCCCTTCATGACCCTCTTTTAAACACAACTAAAAGTTAACACACTAGACCAAGGGGTCAACTTGAAATTATCATATTTATGCCTTGAATAAATTAATTCACCAAAATAGCACTTAAAAATCCAAACACCAAAACCAAACAACTGCTCCAACTGAAAATGACTTTTTGAAGTGCTAACAACTGAGATACTGCCAAAAAAATAGAATTTACTAAAAATAGTAAATTTTGAGAAATGACACCAAACCTCCAACAAAGGAAACCATAATTTCACCTCAACGAGCCTACATGCCTCAGAATAGGTTGATGAGCAACTGAGTTGATCACTGATGAGAAGGGGACATTACATGCATCTACCTCACAAAAAAAAACACCCATTGTGCAAAACATTCCTGACATCAAAGCAGTGATCCAAGATGGTGGTTGTGAAAACTATAAATTAATGGACACTTGTGTTGGTAGAGCTACCTCTTTCTCCCAAATCCCATAAAAACCCACATCTAGAAATGAAGTGGCCAAAACAATCAATATGGCAGCTACCACCTTCACCAAGTGGGGGGATCTAAATAAAGAGGATGTCAATGAGGAGGATGTCTCTAAATTCCTCTATCAAGATGAACAACCCATCCCTATTCTTCCCATGGAAGATGACAATAAAGGCTTGCAGCTAATGAAGAGCTAGGGATATAACAAGAATGAGAAACTAGGAAAAAATGACAATGGTTTGCTAGAACCCATCGTTCCTAAGAAATTTCCAAAGAATCTTGGCTTAGGATGTACTACTAGAAAGGTTACCCTTACTGGTAAAGGAACTTCTGCTAAACAAGTCAAGGCTTCCTCTTGGTTACCAACATCCCATGATATGACCTTAGATGACTTCCACCTTGATGTTGTTGACCTATTTGAGAATAAATCCCTCTTCATGATATCCACAACATCTTTCACCCTGAGTGATCAACTAGCTGAAATAAGCCTAGTATACCCACAACTCATTGACTTGGACCAACGAGGACCACCAATTGTAGATTTTTTCAAAAACGATGAAGCAATCTTATAATTCATGGGACTCCACAACAACTTACCATGGGCATATAACAAAGAAGGTTTTGACATAGATATAGACACAGGGGCATACTATGAGGAGACAATTGAACCCTTTAGTTGAAAAATGGACAACATGCAACTAACATGTAGATCTATAAGTGAAAACCACAGTGTGGCACTTTCTGATCCTAAAATAGTAAAAAAAAAAGGATGCATATAAAGGTGAAAAACTCTTTGATGCACCCAAGGATGAGGGATTCAATCTCCCCCTTAGTGCAATGCATATACAAAAGTCAATAGTTCTAGCAAAAAAGGCCACTCTAGTCAATGTGGGAATAGAAGAAGCGCCCAAGATCACTTTCTATGCCGAATCCTTGTTGGATGAAGAATAGAAGAACCTAGTAGCATTCATGAAAGAGCGAAGAACAAACTTTGCATGGTCATACACATATATGTCGAGGCTTGATCCAAATGTGGTTGTACATCACTTAGCAGTATATCCTGAAGCCAAGTCGATGAAGCGGAAATTGAGGAAGATGCACCCTCAAATAACACTCTTGGTGAAACTTAAGTTACAAAAGCTTCTTGACGTTGGATTTATCTAACCAATAGATTATCCTAAGTGGGTTTCAAGCCTGGTACTAATCTCCAAACCAACTGGGGGCATTAGAATATGCACATATTTTAGAGACTTAAACAAGGCATGCCCGAAGGATGATTTTACTCTTCCTAACATCAACCTCATCGTGGATTTAACAGCAAGGCATGAAATGCTATCACTCATGGATGGTTTTTTAGGCTATAATCAAATCATGATCACCAAGGAAGATCAACACAAAAATGCACTCACTTGTCCATGGGGAACATATTGTTGGAACATGATGCCATTTGGGCTAAAGAACGTAGGAGCGACCTATCATTTGAAGAGAAACGACCCTCATCTTTCATGACATGATCCAGGAAATAGTTGAAGACTATGTGGATGATATTTTTGAAAAATCAAAGAAAAGGAGTGAGCACATAGAAGTATTAAGACCCATCTTCAACAGACTTGAAGAGTACAAGGTACGACTAAATCCAAAAAAGTGTGTCTTTGGGGTTACATCAGGGAAAATTCTTAGCTATATTGAATCACAGTGAGGGATAGAGATTTATCCAACAATATTCAAAGCCATCCTAGACATGGAACCACCAAAAACATTGAAATAGATGAAAGGGTTACAGGGAAGATTGCAATCCATTAGAAGGTTCATAGCACAACTATTAGACAAAATTCACCCTTTTTCACATCTTTTCCATAAAAGAATAACTTACAAGTGGGATGAGAAGTGTGATAAAGCTTTCCAATAGATCAAGGACTACTTATTGACACCTCTAGTGCTCATTCCATGGATACCAAACAAACCATTGATCCTATATATCTCAACAACATTAGGAGCACTAGGTGCTCTTCTAGCACACCATGATGAAAACATAAGGAAAGAGCTATCTATTACATCAGTAAGACCTTGGTGGGATATGAAATGAACTATTCATCCATTGAGAAAGCATTCTTATTAGTGTTTTTTGCTTCAAAAAAGTTCAGACACTACATGTTGTCCCATCAAATTAAGCTTATTGCAAAGATTGAACCATTAAAATACCAGTTATCCAAAGTAACTCTCACTAGGAAAATGGTCAAATGGGTAATGAACTTGACTAAATTTTACATAGAGTATGTGGATCACAAGGCAATAAAAGGTCAAGTGATTGCAAACCAACTGGAAGAGGCACCTATCTATGCAAAAAATCCATTGATATCTAAATTCCCTAATGAATGAGTGTTCCTTATCAATATAGCAGATCAATGGAAGATGTACTTTGATGGATCATTTACCCAAAATGGATCAGGGGTGGGTATTCTCTTTATCACCCCTCAAGGTGATTGCATCCCAAATTCATATAGGTTATTATTCCCATGCACTAACAATATAATTGAGTATGAATCCCTAATCACGGGTCTAAGGATAGCAATTCAATGGAAAATACAAGAGTTGAAAGTCTATGGAGACTCATAGCTAGTTATCAACCAAGTCAATGATGACTACCAAAAAAAGGATGATAAACTTACTCCTTAGAAGAAGATGGTAGAGAGTCTCAAGGACCTTTTCATTGATATAAATTTTGAGTAGATTCCTCACATGAACAATCGATCAGCAAATGCTATGGAAACAATTGGATTATTGTTAGACATGTTGCAGAATGTCCTTCAATGCTAATTCTTGGTAGAACAACTTCTCATACCAAATTTTGAAATCCCTAAATCTAAATTTGCATGTGTCATCATTGGTCTTGGATCCTTGTGGTATCATGATATATTCACCTACCTTAGCAGAGGAACCCTCCCATTTGATCACCTCCAACCTTAAGAAGACATTTGCTACAAAGGAATCTCGATTTGTGATCCTAGGTGATACCCTTTATCGCCAAAGCATGGAGGGGACCTTACTACAATGTATTAATGAAGAGGAATACTTGAACACTTTAGCAAAAGTACACGATGGCATATGTGGTTCCCATTCTAGTGGTATGACTTTAGTTAAGAAACTATTGAGGACAGGGTACTATTGGGCAACTATGGAAATGTAAGCCCATTAGTATGTGAAGAAGTGTGTCTAGTGTCAACAACATGGAGATCTGATTCATGCTCTAACTCAGGAGTTACAACCAATGATCACACCTTGGCCTTTCTCGTAGTGGGTGCTTCACCTCATAGGAAAGATTACTTCAACCTCATCTAATGGCCACAAGTTTATCATAACATCCACCGAGTACTTTACCAAATGGGTGGAAGTCATTCAAATGACCTACATAACAAGAAAGCAAATTGCTAAGTTTATCCTAAATTACCTAATTTTCCATTATGGTGTTCCGCAAACCCTTATCTTAGACAATGGAACACCCTTCAAGAATAAAGATGTGAAAGAGCTATGTCAAAGATTCAACATCCAACAGTGATTCTCTACCCCGTATTATGCTCAAGGTAATAGTAAAGTTGAGGCTACAAACAAGACCATTCTAAAAATCCTAAAGAAAATGGTCAATGAAGCTGGTTGTGACTGGAATTTACAGTTAAATCCCACCCCCTAGGCCTATTGAATCAATATTTGCACACCTACAAGTTCAACCCCCTTCTCCTTAGTCTACAGATCAGAAGCCATCCTGCCTATTGAGGTTGAGCTTCCATCACTATGAGTGTCACTACAAAACCTAATCACTGATGAAGAGTACACAGTATCTTGGTTGAATGAGCTAGAATTCTTGGATGAGCATTGTCTTAACGCCCTTAATCACTTGCAAGCATATCAAAACTGATTGACATAAAGATATAATAAGAAGAGAAAGTGTCAGCCTTTCCAGGTAGGGAATCTTGTTCTAAAGAAGAATAAATAAAAAAATTCCAGATTAGGACAATAAAGGAAAGTTTGAGCCTAACTAGTTTGGCCCCTTTTCATCACAACAAGCTATGGATCAAGAGCATATCAATTATCAATGCCTGAAGGTGAACCCTTGTAGGAACTGACCAACAACTTGCATCTTAAAAAAATTTATGCTTAGCCTTGAAGGGTGTAAATCTGAAAATAAAAAAAAAATCAAAAATTGACCAAAATCCAAAAAAATGAGAAAAAGAATTGAAAAAGTAAAGAAAAACAATCATCCTCTAGTGAAAACTGCTTCAGTGGTTCTTTGGACAAGTACCTTGGTGAAAACCTAACAAACAGGCACCTTGCATAAATAAAGAACCTCTATCTATTCCTTGGCTCTTTATCCTATCATTCTTTGCATTGCATCCATCCATCACATAATTCATCCTATTTATTCCATCACCCATCTATGTTTGTATCAAAGCTTGATATTTTGAATTATTGTATCCCCTTTAGTACTACTCGGCGTATTCCTAAGGTCAGCTTGTCCTTCCAGTATCGAGGTATTCTATTGCATCACGCTGAGGGGAATTCGTTATGGATCAAATTGGGTTGTTGTATATCTTAAGGTTATTGGAAATATCACCGAAAATCCAAAAAACATTCATAAAATGTTCATTAGAAAATCCAAAAACATCCAAAATCTTGTACAGCTAAAAATCCAAAAACATTTGAACATTTTAAAGTCAAAATCCAAAACATCCAGAACACATCAAAATCCCTAAAAAGGTCAAACATCGAAAATCCAAAAATATTACCCTATCGAACTATGAGTCTCTGAGCTTGAACATAGGAAAGGCCATCATTGATGTGTTCCTAAGACACCCTAGGTCAGTACTTTAGGAGTTTTTAATGATAAACTAGCAATCCATCAAGTATTCATATCTCATCTTCAATAAGTTGAGTCAATCGAACTACGTGCTTTCTGTGTGTATAACATAGGCAAGGATAACATTTGATCAACCCCTGAGGCCCTTGGGATAGTTTTTTAGGTTAGGTTCTTGGTCAAATTTTGGAAAACCTCTAAACATCCAAATATCATAAAACCCCAAAACATTTGAAAACTTAGAAAAAACACAAAAAACATTCAAAAAACCTCAAAAAACCCTAAACAATCTCAAATAATTGAAAACCAAAACATTCATATAAACTTTCAAAAAGACCAATAACATCCTAAAAACATTTTCAAAACACCAAAAACATTGAAATATTCCAGAAAATCCAAAACCATCCATCCAATTTTGCTTTCACCCGTAATAAACCTCCATCCATAATAAATCGATCGTCATCTTCAATCTTTGGAAAAACAAGTAGAAAGTAAGTGTCACAAGTCATAAAGTGAGAACCGAAGTGTCAAATCTAAAATATAGATCATAGGTAAATGAGGCAGTGGATTTTGTATCAATGAATTACCACACACCTCATCCTAATCAAAACACCTGATCAACATGTCCTAGGATGCATCCTTCCTGCGATGGACATCAACATCATAAATCACCTTAGCTAAGTTAAACTAGCAAGAGATACAGATAACACTCACTATTTGTCTTTGATCTTTTCTCATGATTTATCTCAATGACCCATTCTGAGGACCTCTCGATGATGTCTAAATGATTTAGAGAGAAAGGAATGGGGCATCGATCATTATCTTTTATTTTTTGTGCTTGTGGGTATTCTTGTAAAATAATTTTGGCACATACTTGCTTATTCATGTGTAGGGAGGTTGTTTGGAGTAGATTTTTGACTATTGCGTATGCTTTGGTCCAATATATTCTAAACTGCTAAACTATATTTCGACGAGGTTTCCATATGTCAAGGTTTGAACAAGAACTATCCTATCTATTTATAGAGTCAAAGTCCATTACACTAGATACAATGCCATCTTGGTTTTTAATACCTTGATGCATCATTTCGATGTGTTATATCAAAAAAAAGGAATGACAAAAATATCAATCCCAAGATATGAGCAAATCATCATCATCATATCACCATCTCTCATCATCATCTCTAATAAAGTATCATGGATCAAGGACTTGTTGGACCATCTTCAAAATCAATGTTCAAATAATTCATTCTTATTTCTTCTATATTCTTTCCATGCTAACTTGGTATCATGATAGTCAACAAAAACATCATCAATGCATCCATCCTTCCTCCACAAATCATCATCATGCATATATCTTGCATCATCACAACATATCATAATACAAAAGAACATATTTCCATTGCATCATCATTATCATTTAAGTTGTGATGAATAATATAGATTTGTTATTCTAAGCATCTTAAATCATTGCATTATTAGAGCATAAGTACAAACATCTACATTATCATATCATTATCATAAACATCTGCATTATCCATATATACATCCATATGCATACATCATAGTCTCATAGGAAAAATACACAAAAAAAGAAATGCATCCATATCATCTGCACTTGCATAAGCCTATCATATCATCTATACCATAACATGTCATGAAAAGATATTGAAAAAAAAGTGCATCCATCCATTTCATTACATTACATCACATCACATATATCACATCATGGACCATCATCGCATATCGCATAAACATAAATAAAAGAAGCACATCACATCATATGCATCCATACATTCATGAGCATGAAATAAAGAGAACATCACACATCATGAATTTGTATCTTCTTGTATATATATAAAAAATGACTGTCATGGTACAATATCTGAATCAATGTATGTTATCATAAAAATGTACAATGTACATGAGACTATAAAAAATGAGCCTATGAGTGTATGTTTGTAACAATAATCAAGCTATACAAAAATGCGATTGCAAAATCAAAGGAGGTCTATCCCTCGTTGGCTCTCTCACCATGCCCTAGCTGATCTAGCTACCTAACTAAGGTGGACACACTTGGCTACAGCTAGCTCTGATGCTCAAAATTAGGTTTCCTACAGCATGGAGGGATGTCTCTATAATACAAGGTCTACCAGTATGCCACCTCCTCCCTCGCTACTATCATCGACTAACCTCTTGAGCTAGTTGTACATATGATGTCTGCCTAAGCTATCTCTCATGTTCTCTCTATTGTCGGGCATGGTCCCTACTATCAAGCATGATCTTGCTTAGCCATAACCACCTATAGCTACTATTGTAACTATTGAATCTGAATATCTTAGGGATCTGGCCCCAAAAGTGGTGGTTGTATCAGCTACTGCTATATGGGTGGTTGTTGTGGTGGTTGTGGAGGTGTACCTAGGACCTATCCATCATGATGTTGACCATCCTAGCCATCCTATCCTTTGCCCCAACCATTTGGCCCTCTACCCTATCCTCTACCTTTCCCATCCTATGGTTGGCCTCGACCTCTACCTACTCCCCTCCCTCTTGGCCTCCCTCGTGGAGGTATACCTATTGGATCTATCAATCGAGGAGGGGGTACAAACTATGCATCATATATGAGCATCATTTGACCAGGACAATAGACTCCTAGTGAAAAACCTTGTTATAGACATCATATCTTGCATCAATGTTGTAAATCACTCGCTCTCCATGTATGGGAAATCATAAAATCTACGATACATCCTCCAACATCATTGTCACCTCACCAGTGGGTAAGTGGAACAACGAGGTCTCACTATGCCATTGCTCGCATAACATTGTTATCATCGCTAGGTGGGTCCACACAATGGGCATGTACACAACGTACCAAAATCCAATCTCCCCAAGGTGCTCCTCTCGAAGCTCAAATAAATCATCAAGTCTAGAAAAAATAGTAATCCGGTGCTCACGGGGCAACAAAGGCTAGATAAGCTCCTGTGCCCCAAAGTGCACGATGTCAAGTTTCGCTAAAATTTTCTAAAGCTTGGAGTTTTTATCCCCCCAAATGAAAAAAGTGTTGCTATTTACAAAAATGTCGCTATAGTCCAAATTCCAAAAAACAACACTATATACCTTTAAATTCTAAATCATGACTAGCATCACTCATCACACCCACGTCACCATCTAAAATTTGGAAACCCTAAATCTAAATTGCAAATCAAGCAAGTGCATCGATATTCACACACATGTCATGATTTGAAATTAGGAAACCCTAATTGCAAATCATGAAGTGTGTCGTTCATAACAATAGCGTCGCTAAAATGAACAAAGCATCACTAATTATCAAGATGGTGTCGCAATATAGCGATGCCGCCCTAACCTAAATTTAAAATTGCAATAAATGAACTAAAAATTCAAAATGCAAACCAAGTTTCAAATCACATACTGTTGGTCCTACATCTTGAGGCCTCTGGTATTCTCGAACCCAGTAAAAAATGTGTCGTGGGAGCACTCGTTGCGCCATTTCGTCAAGAATTCATAGCTCAAATTACAAGAATTCTCTAAGGTGTGAATGCACAAATGAATTGAAAGTGACCCTTCCTCACCTATTTAAGCCTAAAAATTAGGGTTTTTTGCCCTAATTTGACCATGCAACTAGGGGTTTTTACCAATTTCACCAATCCTGCCAAATTGAAGCTTATTTTGCACCATTTTTTGTGTTTTTGACATGTTTTTTGCATCCTAGAGCCTTTTCAGATCCTTGAGACATTATTTTACCTTTATCAAAAAATCCACCCAAAATTCAAAATTTCTACTCAATTTCTCAAGGGGGTAGGGAACCAACTTATTCCTTTCATTGGGGAAAATTTGGGGCATAAAAAAATTAGATTTTTTTTTTTTTTGATATGAGCAACAATTTTAATTCAAAAAGCGTCAGTCTTTGAACCAACGTAGCAGGTACCTCACTTTAAAAAGGGGAAAAATGTAGACACTTAAAAATGTCCTGACTGATATCATGCACTCAAATCAGGTATACTAACATTGTTTCATCTTCAAACCCATCCTATTTTTGCTTAATTAATTAAATTAGCTTAGCTATTTAATTAATTATTTGTTTTCATCTATTAATCTAATTAATCTAATTGGGTTAATTTATCCCTTTTTATGCTAACATTTCATCCTATTAAATTAAATACTTCAAGTTATTTAATTTAAATTCCTAAGTCCTCTTGTTTAATTAAATAACCCTAAGTTATTTAAATAAATATCATTTCACTTTACCCCATTTTCATTAAATCACTTTATTTAATGAATATCATGAAATTCCCCTAATTGACATAATTAAAACTTTGTTTTAATTATCAATTAATAATTAATCTAATTCCCCCCACTTGCAAGGGTATATTCCTCTTTTGCACATTCCTCAAAAAGGGGAATATTCCCATGGAATATTCCTTCCCCTTTTGTACATTAAAACTTTGTTTTAATTTTCTAAATATCTAATTTCCCCTCATCCATGAGAATATTCCAAAGAATATTCTCTCTCCTCACTCATTTGAAAAAAAGGAATATTCTTCCTTAGAAAAAAATTACAAGACTTCTTGTTCAAGTTTTGAGTGTGTTTGTTTGGAAGAATATGGACCCTTGATTCTTTCCTTGATCCATGTGATCATTGATTCTCATCCATTGATGAGAATACATGGTCCATGTTTCATCCTTCCTCCCTTTTTTCAACATTGATTAACCTTTTTAATATCAACCCTTTATTTCTCGTTTGTCCTCCTATAAATAGGCCACTATTTGGAGACAAATGGATCCATCTTTTAAGACCAAACTTATGTTGTTAAAATCACTTCACTTGCACTCATATTTAGCACTTATTTAGCATCATTTTAGCTTAAAAACCATTTAGATTAGCCTTTCATATACCCCTATCAATCATCTTAGCATAGATCATGTTAAAATAGCTTACATCATGTTAATTTAGTATTTAAATCATGTTTCATCATAGATCTATCATCGGTTTCATCGATTCTCTTCAATAGAATCAATTGGAATAGGCTCATTTATCCATGGGATTGGGAAAGGGTCACCATTCCACATCAGTGCAACACCACTCCCCCAATAGGATAAGCTTCAATGGATTAGAATAGGTATTTTTACAACTTTTACGATTTTAGTATTTTAGTTTTAATTGATTCTTAGTTTATTTTTGTATTGATTGATCTTATTCAATTGATGTTTAGTGGCTTGAATATACTTTGAATCCTCATGGATCAAGTGTAGTTAGCCCATACAAATATTTTGGTCACAATGGGAGATATAATAAACATACCAATGGATACATCTAATTATGAGAAGTTATTTCAAATAGGGAAATGTCTTGATGATGATGAACACAAAGATCATGCAACGTTACTACATGAATTTCGTGAAATCTTTGCTTGGACTTATTCAGATATGCTAGGTATTGATGATAAGATAGTAACACACAACATTGTTCTTGAGAAAGATGCTAAATCTGTGAGAAAAAATATACATAAGATGAATCCCAAGATAGCTTTGTTAGTTAAAGGTGAAATGGAGAAGCTCTTAGATGTTGGTTTTATTCCTGTTGATTATTCCCCTTGGATATCTAACGTTGTAGCGGTGGTGAAACCTAATATTTGTATTAGGATCTGTATGGATTTTTGTGATTTAAATAAGACATATTTAAAAGATAATTTTTCCCTTCTTAATATTGACATGATAGTAGATTCCACTATGGGACATGCCTTATTATCATTCATGGATGGTTTTTTAGGATACAATCAAATCTTTATTAATCCCCAAGATCAATACAAGACAACTTTCATTACACCTTGGGAACATTTTGTTGGGTTGTCATGCCTTTTGGATTGAAGAATGTTGGAGAAACATATCAAAGAGCTATGACACTAATATTCCATGATTTTATACATAAAATTTTGGAATATTATGTTGATGATATTTTGGATATCTATAAGTTCTCATCAAGATCATGTCAAAATAATTCGTAAAATATTTAAAAGAATTCACAAGTATAATATGAGGTTGAACCCAAAGAAATGCATTTTTGGTGTGGATAGTGGAAAATTGTTGGGTTTTATAGTGTCGCATAGAGGTATTGAGCTGGAGACAAAGAAGATTGATGCTATAATAAACATGCCACCTACTAATAATATTTCTCATCTACATAGTTTACAAGGAAAGATTCAAGTTATCTGTCATTTTGTTGCCTCATTGGTGGATCAAACTCTTCCTTTTACCCAACTCATTAATAAAGAATCATAATTTAAATGGAGTGAGGATTGTCAAAAGGATTTTGAAAGTTTGAAAGATTTTCTAGCTAATTCTCTAGTTTTGCAACTTGCTATTCAAGGAAAACCATTCATCCTCTACATATTAGCATCAACTAATGCTCTAGTTGTGTTATTAGCTCAATAAGATAAAAATGGCAAAGAGCATCTTGTTTATTACATTAGTCGAACATTTATTGATTATGAAACTTGATATACAATAATATAGAAAAAATTTGGCTCTTGTGTCCAAATGTTATTAGTAAATTGAGACATTATTTACTAAATGTAGAATTGCATGTTGTCACAAAATTTGATCCTTTAAAATATATTTTTGCTAAAACCAATTTATGAGGATATTTAGCTAAGTGGGCTATGTTGTTAATTGAGTTTGATTTTAAATTTTTTCCTCAAAATGTGATCAAAGGACAATCCTTGATAGGACATTTAGCTGACACTCCACCATTAGCATTATCCACTCATGACTCATTCCCTAATGAAAATGTGTTGACAATAGATGATGAAACATGGGAATTATATTTTGATGGTTCTAAGTGTTGAACTGGTTCTAGAGCAGGGGTTATATTAATACCACCTTCTGGAAAGCCTATTCCATTATCCTGCCATTTAAACTTCCTATATACAGATAACACTGTAGAATATGAGGCCCTAATTGTTGGGATACGTTCAACCTTATCCTTGGGTGTTAAACACATTTGTATATTTGGTGATTCTCAATTAATCATTAAATAAATCAATGGATCATATCAAGAAAAACATGATAAGTTATCTCAATACAAAAATATTACAATGACATTGCTAGAACTCTTTGAATCTTATATTATTGAGAATATTCCATGAAAGGATAATCGACATGTAGATGCAATGTCAACATTGCTTCCCTTGTTTCTCTTAAGGATCCTTCCATTTTATATTCATAGTCCACACAGTCACAAAATCTTCAATAGATGAAAAGATGAAAGAAGCATTAGTTGCCAATATTGAAGCCTCTAGTGAATGGTACTCACCAATATTCAATTATTTAAAAGAATGTACCTTTCTCGAACCAACTACTAAAAAAACTAGAGCTCATATTCAAAAACTTGCAACTACATATATAATCCTAGTGAATGTCTTATATAGATGGTCTTTCAATGGACTTTTCCTTCGATGCATTAAACAATAAAACAATCCTATCACCCTTGAGGAAGCTCATGTTGGTGCTTTTGGGGGTATTTTGGTAATGATCATTAGTTCAAAAGTTAATTCAAATAGGATATTATTGGTGGAACATAGAACAAGATTGTTTTGATTATGTCAAGAAGTGTCACAAATTTCAAGAGCATAACAATTTGACTCATGCTCCTACTTCCAAACTTCAGGCCCAAGTTCCTATTTGGCCATTTTTGGTTTGGGGTCTGGATCTCATTTGAAAAATTTCCCATCCCTTCTGTTATGGAAATACATTTATAATTACTACAATAGATTACATCAAGAAGTAGGTAGAGGAATTTTCTCTTTGTTCCATGACTATTGATGCAATCTATCATTTCATCTTGGAGAACATTATTACTAGATGTGGTCTTCCTTCTACATTAGTTTTAGACAATGGAGCACCATTTAAGAACAATGAAGTAAAAAAATTCTTGGAAACATTTCACATTCAACATCATTTTTCAATAACATATTACCCACAATCTAATGGTCAAGTGAAAGCAACAAACAAAACCCTCAAAAAATCTTGTGCAAAACAATAAGTAAACATAACAAGGATTGGCACAATCAATTGTCTTATGCGTTGTGGGATTATTGCACAAGTATTCAAACATCTATGAGAAATACACCTTATAACCTTGTCTATGGTGTTGATTTAATAATGCCCCTAGAGTTAGAAATTCCTTTATTGTGAATATCTCTTAGGGGTCATATTAACGACAACACCTATAAAGAGAAAATATTACAATAACTTGAAATACTTGATGAATAGCATATAAATGCTCTCAAGCATCTCCAATCTTATTCCAAAAGAATGCAACATAGTTACAATGATAATGACATTCCTCACTCATTTAACAAAGGGGATTTGGTGTTATATGAAAATAAACCCAATGTTAATCTCACTCCAAGTGAAAAGGAAAGTTTAGTCCAAATTGGTTAGGCCCTTATGTAATCGATGAAATTTATGGGTCTAGAGCGTATACATTAACAAAAATGGATGGTACACCTCTCAAAGAACCTATCAGTGTTGTACATTTGTGCAAATATTACACTTAACATTCATTTTGAATAGTATGTATATTAAATCATATTGTTAGGTTAAGTAGATAGTTTTCTATTTTATCTCACATCGCTTCATTCTTGATAAAAATCATTGGTGTGTCTTGGATTATATAGAGTAATTGTTCACTTATTTGAATTATTAATTTCTTTTACATGCTATTCAATCATATGTGTGTTATGTTAAATTAGATCATTACATGCATTTAATTTTTAAATTAGATCATAAGAGAATCTAGTTTAATATATCACACTTAGTAAGCTAACAATTGGAACATGGTGACATTTATCAAATAACCTTACTAAGATTGTTTAATAGATCACATTGACATCTAATGAAAAATAAGAAATCATGAAAATAAAACATGGTTATATATATATATGAATATCATAAAGATTATATACATGGTCACCATGGTAACAAAATGTGGTGTGATATAGCATACTACATCTAGTGATGCTTATGGCTACTAGACTCCTTGGGGCCTAGTGTCAGTGCTCATCAGGAGATAGTGGAGTGGGAGTATCCCATAGAGATCATCTGATCTTGAAGGCCTCATACCTCACCTCTAGCCATACCCTCACATATGAGTGTTGCAATATGCTCCTATTCTATCTGATCCATGATGTATGCCTACATTATAGTAACCTTCACTTGCAACCTATTGAGATCCAACCACATGAAAGCCTATGCCTTACTCTCAGAAAGAACATGGGTGGCCTAAAGTTCCTTGTATGTAATATTGAGCTCCTTGTAGGTAGCTATAAGCACCTCATGTGTGGCTCTCAATGCTTCCTCCATATCTCTAAACTCCTCGATCATCATCATAGCATCCACATACATTGTTTGAGCCATCTCACTAAGGGCTCAAATAGGTCAACATGGTGTCCCACATTGGGTGGTGGCCTATGATTCACTTGTATCACCTGGTGTGGGGGCATAGATGGTGTCATATATGTAGTGACTCGATTGAAGAAGTCTAGCCACTCTCATGTCCACACTATAAGAAATAAAACATAACATAAGTTAGAACAATATTAATGCATAGCTAAAAGCTTAAAAGATAAATCACATATAATCACCTAGATCACCAGTCCACCAATCAAGATCTCAATAGGATACAATAGGTTCCTTATTGGGACTCCTCACATGAGTAGGGAGGTTGGTGGGTGTAGCATAGCTACACTTTCTATGCTCATAGGACAATATGTCTATTGTAGTCAGTGTTTGTGATTGGGTAACATGGGGATGAGATGTCAGTCTCTCCTCAAGGGAATCCATAGCCCCTACTGGCTCCTCTCCCATCAGCTACTAATACTCCTATGTATGCTCTATCATAGAATCATTATCTATAGTATCACCATCCACAACTGCATCCTCTATCTCGTCTTTGTTACTTGGAAGAGGTCCAACGTCGCCTACAAGATAATTGTCGAGGAAGAAATGTGAGGCTTGTGCAACCACCCACCATCTCTCATAACCTATAGTGGTGTTCACATCATCTAAATCAAGTTTTGGGGGTGCATACTAGTCCTCATTGTCTAAATCATTGAAATTGACATCGTTGATGGTAGGACAACAGATGTCTCCTAGCTTGGCACCACTACATACAACTCTCAAGTATGTAGGTCATGGATTAGGTACTACCTAAAGCTACCCAAACTGATGTATGACTTGATCACAATAAAATGGCTTAACTATATAGTCATGTCAACCAACCATCAATCTATCCTGTTGCATCCTGGTTAGTTGTCGTGTATGATTTGGCCATTGTAGTATAATCTTGTATGGTCTCAATACTATATCATCCTACTCTAAGTGATCAAATTAGAGCCTCTAGTGTAGAAGACCTTTGCACTTCCAGGATTGTATTAGTGTATAGCTATAGGCTATCGAATAACCAAGGGTCACTATAGTAGGAAAACTAGTCAGTCTAGTGCATGTGATGCTTGAAGGCCCACACTTGAAGAAGTGTATAATGCACTATACTGTGAATTTCTTGATAAAAAAAAGTGACCAAGATCATAATAGAGATGAGCGAGCATACTACAACCCCATCTATATACGATTCAATTCTACTACATACCATGAATAGTGTGAACAAGGCCTCCCTTGAGGTTTATGCCTTTTCCATTAGGTGCAAGTTCTACTGCAATAGTAACACATAATCCACCAAAGCAATGTAGAGAAAGCATATGGAAGCCATTGGAGCTCAATGCAAGAACCAATATCCTCAAGATCAATAGGGTGGCTAGTACAATACTGAATGTCAAGTCTCATTTTTCGACATGTGCAATCCTCCTCCAAGTGGATGATCTCACCCCAAATGGGTATCCTAAGAATCTAATGTACATCCTCCACTATCACTATCATCTCCCATGTTGGGAGTTGAAAGGTGCAATTATCTAGGTCACATCTCTCTACCAACTCCATCAACATCACATCATGATCCTCATGGGTGGCATGAGGTATATCCAAAATATTCTAGTAGCACAAAGTGTCTTCTCCTCCTCGTCAAGCAGTCAAGTAACCTGCTCGTAGAGGAAAGAGAACAATCGTCCTCCCAATCGTTGTTGGGCATGTGGTGGAATCTAAAAGAAGTAAAGAAAATCATGAGTAACATCACAAAAATAGTCAACCAAATAGTTAAAATCAAAGCAAAAGTTCCCTTGGAATTTTTTCCCAAAATGGGACAGGATTACCATTTTAGACAGACGGTCTAGAATAGGGTTTCCACTTTTGGATAGGGTCACCAAAATGCAACAAGGTCACCATTTTGGGACAGGGTCCTCATGAAGTTTGAAAAAATACATAAATTATGCAAAATGTAAAGGAAAATCATAAGGAGAAGGTACAACAAACTCACCTCTTGTGAGATGTCGTCATCTGCAATCTTGGATCATAAAACCTCTAATCTTGGGGGCTTATAGGTTCATTGTCTTGGTATCTTCACTTCTCTGCAACAAGGTAATCTCCAAATGGTAAATGTCAAAATGATAGTCAAAATGTGATTTTGCACTAGCATATAGTAAAGTTTCTTAATAGTACATTTCTCTCAAATCAATATAATGGGGGCTATAGAACTCCATTTTTTATATTGTTTGTTCCATTAGATTTTTAGTTCCATTCTTGATCTCATCCAATATTTACTAATAAATGGTGTTGTTATATCATAACCCTATCAGAAGAATTTCCATAAAAAAAATCTAGAAATTTGATGAGGTTAGATTGCTACCCCAATTCCACTTCCATAAAGCAACTAGAATTAGGGGGCATACATCTACCCTAAATTAGTTTCTTCATAGAAGTTTGACATGTTTTAAGATCATTTTTAATAGCTAACACATTGGTTTTCTAGTGTGGTTCCTAACATTGTGGTTTTGTAGATAACTACAATGGGGGCTTCATTCTCCTCATTCACAAATGAATTAAAATATCCATATGACTATCATTTTTATGAAGCATGATTTAATTTCAAGTAATTTATCTTGGATATGTGTGTAGTGTCATATGGCCACTAAAGTGGGGGCTAAATGTAGCAAAAAAACTTATACTCCCTTATAGGTGATAATACAATTTCACACTTTATTTGGACCTTGTGAGGCCCACCTCTATGCTACATCCGGTAAGTGAACTATTTTAAGTTTAATTATTGATTATGTTGATGATACCATTGATGATAGGAGATTTAGACATTTGTGTTCATGTGATGGTTTGATTTGGACTATGCTACATCTAGTACTTGGATTATTTTGAGTTTGGTTGTTGTCTATCCCTATTGATATCATTGATGACAGGATATTTGAACATTTAATTTACTATGATTATTTGATTTTGATTATGTGACATGCTAGCTAACTATAATGATTGATCTATTTTTATGTTGGTTATTGAGTTTGTTCAAATTGAATCTAAAAACTTAATGATGAAGGAATGAAAAAGTGGTGTGAACCAACCACGTTGCAATTAGATGAGTATGAAAATTAATGTTAATGAAAATGAGATAAGATAGGATAGGTGGCTAATGATTTTTCAATTATGTTATTGGATCCTTATGCTATGTGGATTATGAATCATGTGTAAATGCAATGGTTTGATTTTTTATATGAATATGATTTACTTGGATGTATTAATGTGTGCATCAAGTGTGCAGGTACACTTTCCATGGCCAATGGAAATTGGAGGTGACTCTTGGGAACCCTATGTAAATTAACCAGTGAAACCGAGCTAAAGTCCATATGAAGGGACTATAGTCCCATCATGTAATTATTGATGTTATTTGTGAATGCTTTTAATTTGGTTTTTATTGCCATGTCATTCCATCCAGGAGGTGAGTTGTCTATTCAAGTGGACAAACTCGGATTTGAACTTTTAAGCACTTTTTGGGGATTGAAAAGTGATATTTTTTAAGTGTTTTTATGGGTTTAATGTCCCTAGGGCAGGTACCTATGGGTTAGGTACCTTTTTAGCTTTAAATCATGGGTCAGTCTCAAGATAGGGCACTCTTTTTGAGGCCTTAAAGATGTTTGGCGAAAATAAGGTTTGGGAAGTGGGATGGGGACTAGTCCCTTTCCAATCCCACTTCTCCATGTTGTCTTGGAAGTCTCCCAAGTCCTCACACATGTGTGAGAACACATGGGTGAGTGTGCCTGGGAGGGTGAATGGAAGGTTGACAAATGTTAGCTCCCTATTCAAATGAATTAAAACTTGAGTTTCTATAAAGCAAACTCAAAACAAGGGTTAGGGGATTCTTTTGCATTCTTGATTTTGGTTGAATTTTGGGGGAGTGAGGAGTTGTGTGGATCCTCAACCCATGCTTCCTTGAGCTTGGTTTTAAGGTAGATTCACCACTTTTGTTTCTTCTTCTTCATGTTTGTATTTGAAAGATTATATGTGTAGGTGAAAATATGTGCTTGAAACTTTATCTATTGTGTTTGCTTTGTATGTTTATTTCAAATTTCTCTTGGAGCATGTCTTCTTGTGTTTTTGATGTATTATGTGTTATGGGAAAAAGGGTTGTGTAGGGATAGGCTCACCCAAGTTGGGAAGAGCATCCCTTGTTGGGGATGGTATGGAGTAGGAACCTCCATGGGGAAGTTTAATTCCTCCTTAAGAGGAGAGGCTCAAAAAGGGTATGAGTACCCATGTGAAATTGTGAAATGGTAGGAATGGTTTTGGTGATATGGGTTTTGGAGAAAGAGAAGAGATTAAAGAAGGGTTGCATGTGAAATGATGGGAGTATGATATGAATTATTCTTGTTGTTATTACTATGAGTCCCCATATGGAGTGCGTAGTCCACTCTCTATCCCCCACGTTGGATTCTTGATGGAATCCTAAAGTTATGTGAAAATCCCTTGGGTGGGTGTGAAAAATAAAATAAGATTCTTGTATGTATCATGTGTTTAAATATTTTTTTGCTTGGCTTGTTTGTACCCGGTTCCCTCGGTTGCCTCCTAGCTCGGGGGTGGTTGGTTTTCCAACCAAAGGTTGGGAGGTGAGCTCTACCTTGGCTATGGAAAATATGTTTGTGGCTTGTGTAGGTTGGAAAAAGATATGTGGATTATTTCAAGCTTGGAAAGGTTACCTATTTTTCTTTATATCACTATGTCTATGAGGTAAAGAAAACCTCACAAAGAATGTAACTACCTTTATTGGTAGGGGTGGGAGAAAAGTGTATATGTGTGAGAGTGGTGTATATTGCATAATGTTGTGGCTCTATAACTGGGGGTGAAAAGAAACCCTTGTTAAATCAATTTCATCATCCTTTCATTTAAGAGAATATGCATGTTCCATTTGAATGAACAAATGTTAAGTCTGGATATAAAGTTCCTACCTTTTTTGTTCATTTGCTTAAGGAAGGATTATACATTCTATTGTAACACCTAAGTATATATTTATAGATTATGTGTTGTTGAAAGGGTTGTTTTCCTAAGAACATATGTATTTACATTGCAAAAAAAAAAAAAAAAAAAAAATAGTGGGTATTCTGAATTTAAAGATAACATCATACTACTCTGTTTAAAAGAAATATGGAAAAATTTATGTGTATATAAATGTGTAGTTGTAGATTTCTGAGGTCTTTATATGCAAAGTTGAAAAGAAAACATCATCCTGTTGTGAAGTCTTACATTTCATAAGTAACATGATGACTGTCTTTCTTATTAATTTCATTTATGAACTTCCAAACATATCATTTTCAGGCTCTTTGCATTTGGGTGAAAAGAATGTTAAAATCTTCTAGTCAGAATATACCATACTACCTGTAAAATTTTGGCACAACGTTCTCAAAATGATCTATGCATTATGATTTGTGGGAGTACTCTATTCTATGTCAAAAAATTTATACTTTCTATTATAGATATTCATGTAATGTTGCTGTATAGTGTGTAGTTGCTCACCTTGAATAATTTCCTGCATTATGTATTTTCTTTTACTCTGGCTACACCAAAACAAGCTGCTCAAAATATAAGAAAATATAAGAAAATAATGTTGTTTTAAAAGTGTAGCATATGAATACCTTGAGATTATCATGTGTATCACATTTTAGACATCTTAAGAGTAGTTTGGAAATATAGTTACAAGCACTCAGATGTGTGTGTTGAATGCAACGTAATATTCCCTATAGAAATCCCAAAAGTGTGAACCATAGAATAAACAAAGTACTAGAGGAATAGAATGTAATGAGATTCTTAAGTTAGCAAACTGAGCTATGAATTTTAAGGCTAAGTATTAATTTGTAATTAGCCCATCTTAATCCTTATTTCCTGACAAGAGAGTCTATAATTCTTAGCTGGCACTACATGGATCCAATGAGTCGATCTGTAGTTTTGTGCTCTAACGGATGGGCAGAAGTAGATAAATAAATAAGAAAATGAAGAATAATAACAAGATCTATGCAGGCATTGGCAACCTTATCTTTTGACTGGTGCAGTAGACACAGCCATACGCATGGACCTCCATGAGGCTCGCCTGGGAAACCAACCGAGGGTCACTATGTCTCTAAATTAATTGTAAACTGTCACCTTGCTTGGGCATTTAAATAAATGCGAAGAGATGAGTAGCAAATAGGGTAGTCGACTAGTGCTCTGAGCGAATTTGTTGTGGCACCAGAATAGACTCCATTTGTGCAAACAGTCATTCTCTTGAATCAACGCATATAGTTGTCACCTCAACCCATATGCCTTGAAACTGGATTTCTTGGTAACTTGCATGCTAGTGAGAGTATGATTGGTAGTCACAAGAACAAGGTATAAGTTAATAGTTCGCGGAACAATGTTCTCTGACTTAGTTTAGGTCGTTGACACTTATTGCATTGTACATGGGATGTTGTAGTTGATGTTGTCCCTTCTGCATTTCTCTGGCAAGATACCTTGAGTATCTAGTAGATTTTATGTTTCTTGGTGTGCAGTGAAACCATATATCTATTAGAACAAGGAGTTGGCTCATAGGACAGCTAAGAAATAACTTACCATCTCTTCAACTGCCTATCATCTGATGTTGGCTTCACTTGGAATTCATCCTCCGATGTGCGTCCAAATTTTCTCGATTTATGTCCCTAATCGCCCCGTGATCTGCATGTACCTTCATTTTGTTATATACAATTCCTTCTCTGGTGAAGCGTCTGATCATGACCTTAGAGTACAAGTAGGTGTTAGCCGCTCCTTCCAACCCATGTTTCATGATAGATTGTTGGCTAGAGACAACCTAAAATTTACACCAGTTTCCCTTTTTATTGTCTGTATGGAACACATGATAGCATCTTTGATAGGTTAAGAAGTTGTTATAGATCACTGGTTAGATTTACAGGCTATTGCAGAAGTATGTGGTATCGAGGTATTGCAGAGAATTACATCTTTTGAAGGAGGACGTTGAAGAGTTTCTTTTGTTTAGGTATCTGCGAAGCATGCTAGTACCCCATGGAAATTAGGATAGTATGAAAAGAACTGAGTAGGCGAGTTAACGAATGCTAGGGATTAAATTAAAATGTGCCTCCTCATACAGACACTAATATCATTTAAGCTTTCTTGTAAATTTTATCCGCCACAATAAAGTTATCCCTAACATAATCGAATTGGGAGGGATAATATTTATCGTGTATGCTATGAATATTCGGGAAGTCTAAACATATGTTTATAGTTAATTTTTTTTTATTATACTCCTCTGATACGCCATAAGATTGCAATGATGCTTTAGACGTCTCCTTGTTTGTTGAAGGCTTAAAAAAATGTTGGTTAGCTGTGTGTGGGGCGAGTATGACCTTTTCACGGCACCACTTTACACTGTGAAAATATTCCCAATCTTTAAATGTGTGCTTGGCAGAAAAGAAGACTCCCACTGAAGCCACTTCTAACTTTAGAAAAGTAAAACTAGAATAAAGTATCGTGGGTTAACTTCATGCTAAGCTATCCCTTAATAAATCCAAAGGGAATATATTCCCATATTCTTTAAAAAGCACCCTATTGAACCAAATTAAGATTATATAGAAATATAAAGATAGGTTAGTAATTTAGGAATTTCTTTATAAAGGAGATTATTCCCTTATTTTCTCTTTTTCTCTTAAAGGAAAAATAAATAAATAAATAATATATACATAGGAAATAATATAATTATTGGTAAATGTTACCTCTTTATTTTTATATAAATCTTTTAGATTGTTTATTAAAGTAATTTATTCATAAAGATAACAGAGTAATTAAATAAATAATAGATATGTATATATTAAAATTTATGATGGTAATAATAAATAAATTCTAGGAAATATGATAATGATAATAATTTCAAATATTTATGAAGTATGTCTATAAGACTATATGTAGATAAGAAGAATTATTATTTGGATTTAGTATTATTAATATTAATGAGGGGGAGAAATATTATTATATTAATTTTGAGAGAAGTATTAATATATTGGTATTATCATTATCAGGAGAGAAAGGGTATACTAAAATCAACAATATTATTAAGGTTAATAGGCAGGGTTATTATCTATAAAAATAAAAATAAAAAAAAATAGTTGCATTTTTGCTGTAGTGTAAATTATGGACATTACAAATGAGTGCCATAATATAAGCATTCAAGTTGTAGTAAGACTATTAAATGAATAATAAGGTGGGCTTGGTCACTACAAAATAAATTTTTCAAAATATTTAATTTCATAGTACTAATAATAATAAGGATGAGGTTGATGTAGCATTACCTTTAGGTCTTAAACTATAACGTTAACAATCACAATTGATGTGGTAACATTACCATTGGTTGGTCCTAATATTTCATGGGGATACAATAAGTACAATATTAATGTGGATTTTAATACTTTGATCGTGGAAAAGAATTAGAAAACTATAAGTTGTGGTAGTCAGATGTTCTCGGTGTCGGTATCATTTCTAGTAAATTTGATAGGTGATGTCGGCTCCCTTATGCTAACATTGTAGCTTGGAATCTACTTTGCATCATTTGGGAGTGTGCGTGGAGGCCTTTGCACAATCAATCATATATTCGCCCCACTCCCCACTCACGAGAGAGGTGTCGTTGATGACAAAGCATGAGATTTGCCACCTGATGCATATAGTTTGGTTTTTCATGTAGGTCTAGGATAAGCCTCTATCAAATGTACGTGTCAAAATTTAAAAAAAATTGTTGGTTGTGTTTTTACCCCAAGGGTAAAATATGGGCATTACAGACCTATTTTAGTGACCTTATATTTATACATTTTAACCCTTCCTAAATAGCCCCTAATTCCCTTTATTATACATCAAAATGCTTATTTTTATAGTTTTTAGACACTGAAACATGCATTGAATAAATGCATTCAAACATAAATATGCCTTGAATCATGTGTGTCTTGGACTTATAGGCTAGGACCCATTCTCCCAAGGGCGAATGGGTCCCCTTTAAGTGTCAAGACCTATTTTTAAATAGGTTTTTGGTAGTATTTTATTGAATCAATTCAACTTGTAAATGTTAGTTATCAGGATATGATATTCAAGAAATTAGAGAAAATCCTATAAAATCCCTCACCAATTTAAACTAGATCAAGAAGAGATAAAAAAGAGATAACATTCAAGCAAGAAAATTTCAAAGTCTTGGAGCAACATTGTTTGTAATTGTAGGTCTTCAAGTCCACTTTGTAGACTTTGGACAAGCTTTTGTCACATGATTGAAGGTTGATTCCAATAGAAGAACGTGATGGATTCTATGTGTGGGGGTATCATTTTTCCATTTCATTTAACCTAATGACTTGTTTCCTAGTGTTATCATCTTCAAGCTTCATTCTACTAGCAACCTATAGTAAGGTATCATTATATTTCAGATTTATTTGGGGTGTTTTGACTTCTCCCTAAGTGAATATTATCATTGTCATATAGGAATCACACTCTAACACACTTGAGTAGGGTTTCTTTGCATGTTAGCTCATAACAACCTTAGATGCACTTAAGGTTAGGACTCACACACTATCATTTATTATATCTTTATCTTTTATCAAGGTTTAATTACCAAACTTTGGGTTTGATCAAGGAAAACCCCCATACAAACAAACAAACATTCTCTATTGGTAGATTTACTGTAGGTCTAAATCCAAAGATGAAGATTTGTAGTTACATGAATAAAATGCAGATGAAGGGATACAACTTTAGTTTTTACAATTTTAGAAAGGCCTACAAAAGACACATTTTCCTAAGGGAAAATGAGTCCCTTAACAGACCTCAAAATCATATTTTAGTGATAGGTGCATGTATCCAAACCCTTCTCAAATTTTCCTACAAACTATGATTTCAATTTTTATACTTTTAGGAATTTACATTTCATGTATTAGGTCTTATCATTCAATCAGTTTTAGTGATTCAAATCATTTCAATTTGATTTCCAATATCACCTATTGTCCTAAGGACTAAGATACAATTCTAATTGACTCACCATTGAGGTTGAAAGTCAATCTTTACACCTTATGATCTCTTTCCTAATGAAATTCCCTTAGGGAAAGACACATATTAAGATTCGTATAAGTTATACATAAATAGAAACCCCCTTAACATCAAGGATCTCTTTCCCCAACATTTCATCCTTTTATATACATGTTTTGGTACAATCACTTTATTTTTTAGCTTATTACAATTACTTAGGCACCTACCTTAATTCATATGCTTGGCACCTAGATTTTATTTTTTCCCACACTAAGACAAGTTTGTGGTTTTGAAGTTCTCCTCATTCATTTTAAAATTTAATTTTTAGATTTGGTCAACTATCCCCATTTATACTCCCACCTTGATCCCACTAAACACATGCTTGGAATAATTTGATGTTATGTACATTATTATTTAAAGACATTCAATACATTAATTTTAGTAGTCAAGTATACATATATTCTCTCTAATCCTGGAGTATGATAGGAAGCTATGTACAACTAAAAAACCTTCTAATTACTCCATAGAGGGTAGATTCTAATGAAGTATATATCTAATAATTTTATCAATAATAAATGACATGTAACACAAGCTTCTTGCCTGTAGATCCAACAACCAAGGTTCAAACCTCACGGGGTCGCTCTCTACTGCGTCAACAATGGAGTTTGTTGTTTACCCTCATATTAAGGGGAGGTTCCTTGGTGAATTGGTGGGGCTTCTTGCCTATAGTGGCAACAACCAAGACCCAAACCTTAATATTAAATTAGCCAGTATTGGCATGGTGTGATGGTTTATAGGTGGCATTGTTGTTCTTGCCACCAAGGTTCAAACCCCGTTGAGTGCTGTTATTAAATGGTTGTATCCGATTCATAGCTCTAGTCAAAAGTGTTTACCCCTTGAATAAAAAAAATGACATGTAACACAACACAACACAAGGTATGACCTAGGAAAAATCCTTTTTCAAAAATATCTTAGCATTAAAAGAGCATCCATTGTATCTTAAACTAAGATTATAATACAATGTCAAAGTTTCAAATCCTTCATTTAAGATTTTCAATATGTGTCTAAAGGATTTTTTGTAACATAAACCCCTACAAATACAAGTGCATACTAAACCTCTATGCCAAGAATCTAATATATAAGCAAGTTATAAAATTGGAAATCATAAATATTTTCATATACCATATTCCAAATCCATAACCACCCAAATTCCAACACCTCCCTTCATCACACATTAGTAAATTATGAATAAAAAGTATAGCTCTTGAGGTCATATGTGTAAGATAAAAATAAGGGTCCAATTATTGTAACAACAATGTAGTCCAAGCAAAACCACATGGAGAGCATACCAAGGAACAATCACACTCTTCATAAAAACACACGTGTTCAATAAAAGACCCAAAACACACGCAACCTAGATCTCAAAATGTTGTAATATGGGTTTTGATACTATATGTAATGGCCAAACTTTTATATCAATATATTAGCAAACAAGATAAATGAATTTATTTTATTTCATTTATAATAAACATACATCACAACCTCATGCTCACACACAAGTGATGTTTTCTAAACTTACCAATATCATTACCCAACCATGCAATGAAGTGCATGATGACACAAGGTCAATATACACTAACAAAGAAAACACCAAAGAAATACTTACAAAGCATCATGGAATAACACCACATGATGAGGAAGGGAAGAAAGTACTGCCTCCTCACCACCTAGCCACAACACAAAAGGGTCATAGCTAACCAAAAATATAAAATTCAAAAATCAATAGACAAGAAATAAGGGCATGAGACCTAATACAATTGAAGGGCTAGGTTATGCAATCCTAAATCATCCTACACTAAGCAAGGCACAATTTTAACATTTTACAAGCAGGCTTCTACAAAATAATAAAAGCCATTAATTTCCCTTGAGATTAAGCAATAAAATTCCATACACAAAACTCACAAGTTGAAAATATTCTTTTCACTAAAGGATGTTACTAATGCAAGCATTTATCTACTCATGATGCAATAATCATACAGTTTCTAAAGTCGAGAGATGAAAATCACAACATTTAATTTACCAATGTAGCATTGAAAATTGGCACCCTTGATAATTTCACACTATGTTTTGTCCCCCCTAAATTATTGATCCTAATTGTGTTCCTAATTTCCTAAACTATGCATTCTATATCCCATTTGTACCACTTTATGAGAAATTGCAAGCATTGAACAAATGCATCTGACTATTATTCTACCCCTGACACTTAATGTCCTGGAGAATAGGGCCAAGAACAATTCGCCCTAGGGAGAATGGGTCCCCCTATTCTAGTGGGGACCAATTTTGGACATATTGGAGTTGCCATCTTAACATTCAAATTTCAAATTTCAAATGTCAGCGATCGAGATTTAATTTTTGGGAAATTAGATAAATCCTATAAATACCTAGTCCTTTCACCATTTGAAACTAGAAGGAAGAAGAATGAAACTAGAAAGAGATTTTATGAGCAAGAATTATTGTCAAAATAAAGTAAAGAGAAACCTTTCAAAGCTTTATTGCAGCAATTCAAAATCCAAGCATCATGTCAAAGTGTATGTGATTTCATGTTTTCATATTATCATTGTTTTGCGAAGGATAACCCCTTTTATAGGTCTCCAAAGCAATTCAAGCAATCAAGCAAGCAAGATCCAATACCTTGAGGTGATGTGTATGATTTTTTTCCTTCAAGGAAGCCATTGAAGGATGGTGATTTGAAGTAGTTTTTGATTTTTTCATTCCCTCTTATCCATTATCATTTTATCATTGATATAGCCATTGTGGAAGTGGAAACACTTACACGAGGTTTGACTAAGGTAAGCCCCTAAATGGACCAACATTTTCCCTCTCTTTGAATGTGTAGGTTTTATGTTTGAAGAAGATTGAAGGGAGCTTGAAGAAAAATTTCCCATTATTGCAATTGGATCCCTACACCTTTTCAACTCACGAAAGCTCACCTACAAAATTATATGACATTGTCTTGAAAACTTTGTAAGTGAAAAAAAAAGACTTGGATCTATCACTAGAGGACCCCAAAAATAGAGAAAAACACCCCTAAAAGGACACATATACCCTTGTGCGTATAATTCCTATGCACCTTGAAACCAATTTTTTTGGGTAGGTACACAGTCCTCTACCCTTCCCAAATCTGCTTGCAAACTGTTGTTTCAATTTGTACATTGTCAAGATCTTGCAATTTTCATATTAGGGCATGTAGTCTATAGGTTAATCATAGAAAATAATTTCAGTCCATTTCTAAGGCTCAAAAGGATCAAATCCAAGTCTAATTGACTCACCTTCATGGTTGAAAGTCAATCTAAACACTTTGTTGATTTGCATCCTAATGTACCTTTGAAAAAGGAGCAAAAAACAATCCTAGGTTTAGACATTAAACTTAGGGTTCCCTTTTTCTTATGTTACATTTTGGTGAACCTAAAATTTTGACATCAGAAACCTTCTAAAATTTGAATCCTTTCAAACCATATATTTAGGTTTTACATTGCATTTTCTTGCATTGCTCATTTAGGGTTTCATTTTTTGCATAAAGAAAATCATAAAAATTCAAAAAATTCCATTACATATTGTATCACAAGTTGTAATAGGATTATTTTTAGTCATTTAAGATTATATTTACATTCAAATTGCATTCATTAGGTCATTAAAATCTGAAATTATTCATTGCATCCATTTAGGCATCTTTCATTTAGGTCAAATAAGTGAAAAACTACATTTATTTTTGTTTCAAATCATCATTTTCAGAATTTTGCATCTTGGAATCAGTTAATTAGTGCATCTTAGATCTGAAAATTGCATTCAAAATTTCCATTTATTGTTCAATAATTTTCATCATTGTTGCACACTTGCATTTTCAATTTCACAATCATAAACTGTCCAAAATCTAGAAATATTTTCATTGTCAAACATGTTTGCACACAAAAACAAAACCTATAGGCAATCTATAAGCATTCAATTTTTCATTTTTATAAACCCTTTTTAGGGACTTAGATGCCCTAGGGTGCCTCTATCATGCTACTGGAGGCTCAAAAAAAATTTGCACAGGTCTTTGTCTTTGTATTTTCAATCTATTTCTGCTTGCAAATGTCTTATTTAAAATTATGAAAAAGTGTTATTGAATGTGCAAGAAAGGTGTCATATTGCTTAGTTTGTTGAAAATTTATGAAAAATTATTGCATTTCAATTTTGGAAATTATCAAATTTGTAGGACAATTATTTACATTTTATACAACATTGCACAATTTGGATAGATTAGTTTCATTTTTGCAAAGATTCAAAACCCTAGGTTTTTACAACGCATTTCACAATCTGAAAAATTACAAAACAACATAATTAATTCTAAATTTGGGTTTGCAAGCTATCACACAATTAGTTACTATCACTAGTGCCTCTAAAAATGAAATCTTTAAAAAATCCTTAACATGACTCAGATGCCCTAGGGCATCCTAGTCCTCCATAAACCTGTCTGAGATCTCCATAATAGATTAATACTTGTTATCAATTTGCATACCTGGAACCTAGTTTCTAGATTTTTGCTTACATCAGGTCTATTAGTTTGTTTTTAATTCTATTTTTCCTTAACATACGTAAACCTAGATTGCAATTGAAATTTAATGATTCAACTTGGGGAAAGCATAGTAATCTAATCATGTTATATCTCTTTCCACAAGTGTATTGTATATTTACCAATCCCTTTAGTTGTGATGAATTTGACATGTTAGATGATGCCCTTGGAGAATTCATCTCACCAAGATCAACCACTAAAGCTTCGAACATTCCAAAAAATGCAATCATTGATACTCATGATAATTCTCATAATATCCCTCCTAATTATGAGAGTATACTAACACAAGAAAATGAAATCATTTACACATTTCTCAATATCACTTTTCCTAGTATTCATTCACCTCCCAACCTCTTCCCTACCTATGAGAACACTTTGGTGCAAGAGAATGCAATCCTAGACCATCACAATAATCATAGTTATTCTTCTCCCAATACCTTACCCACTTGTGACAAAGGTATCATGGTGTTAGAGGATCCAATTGTTGACTATCATGAGAATATTGTTTGTTCTCTCCAAATACTTCTCCTACTTGGGAAGATATTATGGCATAGGAAGATTAAATTATTGATACATTTCTTTCAAAATAAAGTAATACGGATGGCATGGATGAAGATGCTAAGATAACTAGTATCAATTTTTCACCACAGCTCAAATTGACAGAGCTGATTAATTCAAGTTCATTTTAAGGTGGAAAGATTTCAATTCATTTCTGTAGTTTGTAAACCATTCCATGTACTAGATTTCAAAATATTTTTTCAATTGAAGCGTGCAATTTGTTTCATTTTTCCATTCATGATTTACCACATAAAAGATTGCATGAGATACAAAGAATAATACTTTCATTTTGTATTGAGTTATTCATTCCATAATGTTTCATACATTTTTGCAAAAGAGAAGTACAAAATTGAACAAGATTGCACAAAAATGTTGTTTTAAATTCATTCGGATGAAAAGAAAGATCAAGTGTCCCACACAAGTCATGGGAATAGCTGCGTCAATAAAACACAAGAGATGCACTATGCTACTGAAGATAAAAGAAAGAAAGGAATACATAAGAATAAACATAGTCATGATTTCCTGAGGTGTCTTCAAGTTTTCTTCATTGTTGTTTCCCCCTCCTTGCTCTTGCTCTCCAAGTGAACCTATAGATGATTGAAAAATCCTTGTTAGAGTTCAGGTTATGAATCCTCCTATATGATCTATCAATAGTAATATAGAACATTTATTATGGTGCATTCAATCAGTTGAGAAAAGATCAAAAGTGTGCAAGAGAATACAAAGGATGAAACATCACAAGAGAATTGAGCTTATTTTTTTTAATCTTACATTGTTTGTTCACTATGTAGGTATAGGAAAATTCATGTTGCTGATCTGTTTTGAAGACTTAATAAAATGTGGTGTAAAATGTGGCTCCCACAAGGATTGAGCTCAACATGCTTCCCCTTGACTGCAAGTGGGGATTTGAAGAAAATAATACATTCACAATGAATAATGAAGCATCCAAATGAAGAAGTCCACAAAAGCAATGCAAGAGAAATGGATTCATCACCCATACATGACCATAAAAGTTAAAATGCAAAATGAAGATGATAATCAGAGATGAGCAAGGACTCATTCTCAAAATGCTTAAAATATGTAGAACATAAATTAAATGCACTATCTTTTATTGGATATTTTTGTTTGCATACACATGTGTCATGTTCAAAGTGCTGCTGTAGTATTACAATGCTGCCATATTTCATTAACATGATGTTCACATTGATAGGGAAGCAAGTGATACATTTTCATGGAGTGATAGTCAATAGGCATACACAATATTACCAATCTATAATCAAGAGTAGCAACAAAAGAAATTAGAGAGGCTTCATGAAATCATCATCAGAGTGTCACTTATTTCAAAATATTCAATGCACTAAGGATTCCAAGAGAAATAAAAATGGATGAATTGTACAGAGAGGAACTTTGTTTCCATCAAGAAATGAAAGTACAAACTCGCTGCAAGTGAACTATCGAAGCCCAAGAAATGAAAGAGGAAGAAGCATTATTGATGGTGGATCTAGTGCTTAAAAGGTTTGAGTGTGAAAAATATAAAAGAGGAAATTTGGAATATGGAACAACATTACTTAAATGAAATAAAACATGGAATTCAAGTTCTGTTGCATTACATTGTTCTATGTTCACAATAAGAATGAAACTGTGGTAAAGAGTGGAAGTTTGAAGTGCATTTTCTGAATACAGATGAAATTCAACCTACAGAATCAAGCTTCAAAGTGCCTGAAAATGAATTGCTACAATCAACAATGGAAAACTTCATAGTACCTACTAAACCGTAGATTTTTGGCACCACAAGACTCTTTAACCCTTCTAGCATTTTGCACCTAAAAGGAGAGAGGTAGGCCAAAAATGCTAGCTAGTTCACTCAAATAAAGGATTGTATGATGTTTATATGACTAAATGAGATGATCTAAATGAAACTAAGTGAAGTAATTGATTTATTGTGAATGCAAAACCTAAGAAGCAAGTGATGTTTGAAAACACATTGTGTAATGCAACAATACCTAGAAATGAATGCAAAAATTAAAAAGGGTATGAACCAAAGTGAAAGTGTGCACCTGGAATATGGATGAAAACTGGAAATGACATTTGAAATGTTGTTGTTGATTTTTAGGCCTAGAGGGACTCATTCACCATTCTAGGTGAATCAGTCCTAGTTCTGCAAAATTGTGTCGGAATCTGTTTCTGACAAAAGGGTACTTAAAAATGCAAAAAACTCAAAATTGACCCTAGAGTGGGACTCATTTGCCACTCATGGAAAATTATTCAACTTTTTAATTTATGAATATTCAAAGGTGGATTCTGGAGCTTTTGGTCTGCACTTTGGCATTTTATAAGTGTCTCATTCCGAAACTCTGATTTATGAACCTAAAAATGAGTTTTTGTTGATATTTTGACTTGTTGAATGAAGAGAAGACTTGATAAACCTTGAAACTTGAATCTTAATGATTTCCAAGCTTCCAAGAGACATAAATCTACAAACAAACAAGACAAGAAAGAGAAATGTTGAATGTTAGGGCATGGGGGTTTGCCTTGGTCAAACCCCTTTTAGGTAATTAAACCAAAATGATGAAAGAATGTAATGAAACATGCAATAATGGAGTTGATTACCTTGAAATTATGTTGGATCTTGAATTTTTGTAGCAATGGAGGAAGATTCAACCCTTGAATGTCTTTAGGAGCTTTCTTGATGTCTTGCAATGATAAAACCCTAAGCTGTTTAACTTGAGATAGAAGAATGATAAGAGATAAGAGATGTGAAAATGAGTTAAAATATTTATATTTATAGGAAATTCACCTATTTTACCCATTAATACCTCATCACAGGTCGACATGAAGTAATATTAAACTTAAATTTCACTTTTTTCTCACTCAAAGGTCAAAATTGAGCCAAATGGGACTCATTCGCTACACATGGAGAATGGGTCCCACCTGGATGGGACTGATTTTCCATGCATGGTGAATGGGTTCCACAGGGGCCAATTTGATGACTAGGAAGCCAAGAGATAAGGAAATAAGGTTTAAAATGCAACTTTGTTGTGTATTTGATCAATTTGAGCCTCAGGATGCACAATATGGGTTAATATGGGACTATTAGTGATGATGTTAATGTCAAATAGGGATTTGAACACAAAATTCAATGTGAAAGTGTGATTAAATACACTTTACAACACTAAAATGAGGTCCACATAGCCTAGGAAGGCAAAAGAACCAATGTGAATGTACAAGACACATTACAACACTAGTTTATCATTAATTTTAATTCAAAAACCTTCTAGATTGATGCAATAATGTCATTAAACACATTTTGTAATGTTATATTAGGGAGAAATGGGTTCATTAAGCCTAGAAAAGCATGAAAGTCCTTTGCAAGACTTTACATAACCTTTACAATACATTGTTAAAAGCATGTTATTCAATTTGCAAAGGTCCAAGACCTAGTGTGGATGCATAAAATGCCTCACAACACCTGAGTCAAGGCCTCATTAAGTCCAATTTATCATGAATTATTCCCATGTCAAGCAAAGGGTACTTTTTTCTATGATGCATTTAGCCCACACTTTAGTGAGAGGATGAACTTGCTTCAAACTCACACTAATGTAGACATTCAAGAGAGATCCACATATATAGATGTAGATGAAAAATAATGAAAAAGATCAAATATGTTGCGCAAACCCCCAAGATCCAAGATCGTAAGTCAAACTTTCAAGATACAAAATCATGCAATGGAAAGAAGATGAAAATGAAAAGGTGGATCAAGCTTTGATCGTTTGTCCAACTAGTTATGGATTAAATATAGGCTTGTTTGTTTCAGAAAGAAAATGCATACTCACTCTAGGGAAATATAATTCTTGGTTGATCACCAAGTGATAAATCCCAAAAGTATACTCACTTTGGGGCCATGGAACTTTTGGTTGTTCGCAGGGTGAGAAATCCCAAAGGTGATAAACATACTCTAGTTGGTATGCACTCAAACTCATAGCTGGCTATGGGGAAAGTCATGCCTCAGAGTGGACTTCCTGCTCAACCATACCAAAGTTATACCTCCTAATAACTTTAATAAGGTGCCACAAAGGAAAATGATTTTTAAGCTCTATGAGGTAAGCAAAACTTCATATGCTTGACACTCATAGAAATTGTAGAATAGTATAAGGATTGTTCAAAGGGATTTTTTTTTGTTCATACAATGTCTCATCTTAGGGATTATCATGCTTAATGTCTCCAAGAGAGGATAACTGCAAATGGTCTCATCTTGTTTCCAAGAGAGGACAAGTGCAAGGTCTCATCCTGGGCAACATTGTACCTAATGCTTCCAAGAGAGGAAATTGCAAGAAAAGAAAATCACACAATGAAATGTGAGTGGTGATGTATTCCCCACTTTAAATCGGTTGCAAACACCAGTACTGTGAGAAATTTCTTTAAAGTAGAAGAAGGAGAACATGAGAGCTTACTCGGAAAGCCATATGCCAAGTCATATGTTTTCGAGAAGCTACGTCATGAAAAAGGGTAGTATGTCATATGTGAGCCAACCTAAGGCATGTCGTCCACATCCAAAGCTTGCTCTTATGTATTCATGAAAGGTTAACGACTAGCCAAGGGAGGTAACCACAAGTGACATATGAGGAAAAGGCTACTAAACCCTATGCCTCCACTAAGTGCAGGACAAGGGTGAGCCAAAAGATTGATGAAATGCATGCTAGAGTGAAAATCAATGGCAATTAGAGGAATGAGGTGCCTCCACATAGGGAAGCATACCAAACTCTTGAAAATGTTGTATTTTATGACTCAAAGCTTTACATTCATTAGTGGTGTGACCATGAACTCTATGATAGGTGTAGAATGAAGTCTTGTAAGAGAATTTCTTTCGAGATCTAGGGAGGAGGGTGATCATGTGATCTTGGAGGAGTCTCAACAAGATGCCATCTTGATCAATGGTAGAAGATGGTCTTGTGGTTTATTTCAAAGATACATCTTGCTTAGTAGTAGATGTCATATTGACACAAGTTTCTCTAGATTGCGATATTTTGTTCTCACTCTTATAGGAGGAGGGAAAAACTATCGAATCATTAGTGTCTTGCGAGATAACATTGCCATTAAGCGAAGGTGTAGTTTTTTTTATGTTTGGGAAAGGATGATGTTCAAGACCACTAGTGTCGAGGGGTTTATGATGAACAATGGTGAAGGTTGATTTAGGGGTATGTTGTGTCGGGTTTTTGATGTTGAGTGAGGGTTTGGTGATCTCTATCACACGATAATAGCCAAGACCATGGGTTGTTTGTCGTGTGATAGGGTCAATAGGGTTGTGAATACCTTGTTCACTAGCACCACATCCTTGTCCACTATAGCCAAGTTGTTTCATAAGCTCATAACCTTTTCCATAAAGCTTTTTCACTGCTTTTGGATCGAGCGGTGGTTGATCATAAGAACCATCAAAGGTGACTGTGTACTTTTCTTCTTTGTCTAAAATGGTTGAGGTGGATGCTTTCGAAAGGTAGTCCGAATTTTGTCTGGACATTGTTATTGTGTCTTTGTCCTTATTGGAATTTTTGTGGATGATTTTGTACCCGCCCATGAACTCATGCTTGAAATCCAAGGAACCCCAATCATCTTCTAATAACATCGTGACTCGGTCAGTATATTGTTGTTCGTCGATTTTTTGTGCAAGTTCCACTTGTGTGGTTGGTGTTAATGTGTTCAAGGAGTTCTCTTTGGTTTGCTCAAGTTGTAATACACTCTAAGGCTCATCATCAGCATCGAGTGTGTACAATTTGTTGTTGTGGATATATTTTATTTTACGATGAAGAGTGGAGGGCACACCTCTCATTGCATGAATCCACAACTTCCCTGGAAGAAGGTTATATGAAAGATCATTAGGCATAATATGGATTGGTGTATCTAATGTGGCCATTCCAACTATAAGAGGTAAAGTGATCACACCAAGTAGTTTTTTGCTTACATTGTCAAATCTCCTTATGGATAAAGAATCGGATTGGATGTTTGATCTATTGACACCAAGTCTATCGAGAAGGTTCACTCCACATACATTAAGAGCATAACTGGTATCTATAAGTTTTCTCTTGATCCCTTGTCATTTGTATTGAGCAATAATCATAAAAGCTTCATTTTTTTTTGCACTTCCAAGGAGGAAGCTCACTTTGGTGGAAAATAATGTCAAGATGTATTCCTTGGATTATGGTTGTGATGTTAGTTGGTTGTGCATTAGAAGGGACATGAACTTGTTGCAAGGAAGATTGAATCATGTTGTGATAGTGAGGGGGGGCTTGAATAAGGTCCCATAATGAGATCTTAGCAGGAGTTTTCTTAATTTGTTCAACAAGATCATACTCCTTTGTGTATGGGATGAAGTGAGGGGCACTAGGCGGATTGGGTAAAGGTAAGGAGGGAGGTGTTGGTTGTGGTGGTTGCAGATTATTTCGAGTGTTATATGTATCATAAATGGTATTGTAACTCGGTTGTTGTGACACATTAGTTTGAGGTGGGTAGAGGGTGAATTTAGGTTTATGTTGAGGTTGTTGTTTGTGTGAAGGTGGGTAGAGAGTAAACTCGGGTTTAGGTGAAGGTTTCTTTGAAGGGGGATAAAGAATGAGTTGAGGTTGAATAATGTTAACATCTCGTAACAAGTGAGAATATTCATTGTCTTTGAAGGGAATGTTGTCTTTGTCTTGGGTTATATCATCCTCCCTAGAAGGAGAGTTCTTAGGAGAACAACAAACCATATTTTTTTTACAATTAAGGTTTGGTTCATCCAAAATAACTTCATCGCCACTAAGGGAGTTATCAATGGTTGAATGTGTTTCATAATTGATAGTGGGGAGGGGAGAAGAAGAATTTATTTGATTATGGGTTTTTTCTAAGGTCTCATTCTCTTGTACCATATTATCTTCCCTACTAGGAGAGCATGTAATATGTTCATCCAAGTTTGAGGTAGCTTCATCACAAGTGGGAGAGACATCAAGAGAAGGACCAGTATGGTTGTCAAATAGGTCTTCCCAAATGGGAGGAGCATTAGGGAAGGGAGGATCAAGGGTGTCATGATTCTTAGTAGGGATGTATTATAACACCAACCTATCCTCTTTACATTGAGGAGGGATATTAGGAGATGAAAAATTGTGATTGTCATGAGCATGGAGACTTAGTAAGGTGATATTTAAGAATGTATCTATGATCTCATGTTTTTGTTGCCTAACATCATCCAAAGGGGAATAAGGAAAGGGACAATAAAGACCCTCAATGCTTGTAAACTCCTTCACCAAGATACCTTCATCACTAGTAGGAGAGGAATCAGGAGAAGAAAAAGTATGTGTTATGATTTCCTACATTTCCATTCACACCAATGGATAATGTAATGGTGTGGTCGGGACTAACATGTTTCTCATTGTTGTAATCAAAATTAAACTCATAAGACAAAATTTTATGCTTATAAAATCCATGTTTAATCAAATTAAAGTAACATTTAAAGAACATGTTATGCAAAATTAAATAAAGTGCAATGTAATTTTCAGATGTAAAACAAAGTAAATTGCTGATTACAGTATGCAATAATCTAAAAAATGAAATGTAGGAGATAGAAAAGTGAAATTAAACAATGCATGAAATGAGCTATTTTAAGTGAAATAGAGTGAAATGAATGCTACATAAATGAAAATAACTGATATAGGTAGGTTAAGGCACCAAACAAAAGCTTAAAAACAAAGTTTCGAGTTATATAAAATGTAGTTTCAAGGATCAAAAGGGATTGATTCGCCCAGGGTGGAGAATGAGTCCCAATATGGAATTTTTTCAGAATTTTCATAAATTTGTGAGGTATTTTTATGGTTTATGAGTGTTATGATGTGGACCTAAGTAAAAAATTTAGAATTTCAGAGAATTGAAATGAATTTAGATGCCAAAAATGCAACCCAAAATACACTTTTTATGAATGCAAAATTTGAAACCTAATATGCATATAAATTCATGCAAGTCATAATGCAAGATCAATGCAAGATAGATGTATGATGAAGGAATCCAAAATAATACAATAAATTATTCTAAAAATTAGGTTCACCAAAATGAACCATAGATTTTTGGCACGACAAGACTCTCTAACCCTTCTAGGGTTTTGCACCTAAAAGGAGAGAGGTAGGCCAAAAATACTAACTAGTTCACTCAAATAAAGGATTGTATGATGTTTATATGACTAAATGAGATGATCTAAATGAAACTAAGCTAAGTAATTGATTGATTTTGACTGAAAAACCTAAGAAGCAAGTGATGTTTGAAAACACATTGTGTAATGCAACAATACCTAGAAATGAATGCAAAACTAAACATAAATGAACCAAAATGAAAGTGTGCACTTGGAATGTGGATGAAGACTGGAAATGACATTGGAAATGTTGCTAATGCTGATTTTTAGGCCTGGAGAGACTCATTTGCCATTCTAGGCGAATCAGTCCCAATTCTGCAAAACTATGTTGGAATCTGTTTCTGACAAAAGGGTACTTAAAAAATGTAGAAAAATAAAAATTGACCCTAGAGTGGAACTCATTTTCCACTCATGGAGAATGATTCCAATTTTGAATTTTTGAATATTGACAGGTGGATTCCAGAGCTTTAAGTCTGCGCTTTGGCTTTCTACAGGTGTCTGCTTCTAAAACTCTGATTTTCGAACCTAAAAATGAGTTTTTGTTGATATTTTGAATTTTTGAATGAAGACAAGACTTGAGCAACCTTGAAACTTGAATCTTAATTATTTCCAAGCTTCCAAGAGACCTAAATCTCCAAACAAACAAGACACGAAAGAGAAATGTTGAATGTTAGGGCATGGGGGTTTGCCTTGGTCAAACCCCTTTTAGGTAATTAAACCAAAATGATGAAAGAATGAAATGAAACATGCAATAATGGAGTTGATTACCTTGAAATGATGTTGGATCTTGAATTTTTATAGCAATGGAGGAAGATTCAACCCTTGAATGTCTTTAGGAGCTTTCTTGATGTCTTGCAATGATAAAACCCTAAGTTGTTTAACTTGAGATAGAAGAATGATGGATGAATCAATGATAAGAGATAAGAGATGTGAAAATGAGTTTAAAGATTTATATTTATAGGCCAATTCACTTATTTTACCTGTTAATACCTCATCACAGGTCGACATGAAGTAATATTAAACTTAAATTTCACTTTTTTCCTGCTCAAAGGTCAAAATTGAGCCAAATGGGACTAATTCACCACACATGGTGAATGGTTCCCACCTAGATAGAACTGATTCACCATGCATAGCAAATGGGTCCCACAGGGGCCAATTTGATAGCTAAGAAGACAAGAGATAAGGAAATAAGGTTTAAAATGCAACTTTGTCGAGTATGATCACTTTAAGTCTCAGGATGCACAATATGGGTTAATATGGGACTATTAGTGATGATGTTAATTTCAAATAGGGATTTAGACAAAATTCAATGTGAAAGTGTGATTAAATACACTTTACAACACTAAAATGAGGTCCACATAGCCTAGGAAGGCACAAGAACCAATGTGAATGTGCAAGACACATTACAACACTAGTTTGTCATTAAGTTTAATTCAAAAACCTTCTAGATTGATGTAATAATGTCATTAAGCACATTTTATAGTGTTGTATTAGGGAGAAATGGGCTCATTAAACCTATAAAATCATGAAAGTCCTTTACAAGACTTTAGATAACCTTTACAAGACATCGTTAAAAGCATGTTATTCAATTTGCAAAGGTCCAAGACCTAGTGTAGACACATAAAATGCCTCACAACACCTGATTCAAGGCCTCATTAAGTCCAATTTATCATGAATTATTCCCATGTCAAGCAATGGGTACTTTTTTCTAAGGTTCACCTATAGATCAACATTGCTTCCCAAATGCAAGTGTGTAACAGTAACATTCATTGTTCATTTCAGCATATAAGTTGCAGCCACATTTAACCATACATATTTCTAAAGGGTACCAGGTTGATAAGTGGGAAATGAGTAATAATTGGTAACAATGTATGCATCTTAAAGCCATGAAAAGAACAAGAAAAATGGTGCCAAAGCTATCAAATGGTGGAATTACAAGAATGCAGATACATAGAAAAAGCAAGTGACTATTTGTGTTAAGAGAATTCAAATGGAGAGTACCCAGTAGGTGCCTTTGAAAGGAAAGCCCCATTGGAGCAACATGGTGTTTCTGTAATCAAAGAACAAGACAAGATACATTGATATACACATGAAAAATAAACCATTTTTTTTTCAGAATAGTGAGCTAATGCTAAAGTAAAGATATGGTTTTGAAGTAAAATAAAACAATAGTGATGTTCTCATGAAAACCCAGAAAAATTTCAAGCCTCAACCTTGCTTAGAATGGATTTCATTTTGGTTTTTCCTTTAGAAAATAGAGCAATGTTTCTTTCTAAACATTCAAAAAATGAACAAGGGATTTGTGATGCAAAGTAAACCTAGTTTGTATTCTTATAGCCATTGCCTGGGAGAGGCATTTTTCTTCATTGAAGCACAAACCAACTTGGGGTTTTGTTCTTAAATTTCAAATACAAAAGAAAATAAAGAGTTTGAGCTCATGCAAGAGTATGATCTCTCAGAAAATAAAGGTAACCTAGTGAATGGCCACAACCATTGAAGGGATACAAAACCCAGAAAGAAAATACAAAATGATAAGAATCTTTTTCTCTAAGAGTTTCATCAATTTTTAAATCATGGGTTGAGCCCAAAATCAACTATTTTTTGCAGAAAACTAAGAAAAAAACATGGTATGGTTGTGGCCTATGTGGAAGAGCTCACATTTTGTTTCATTTCTAGACAAAAGACAAACGTTTTATTTTAAATCATGCTCAAATTGAGCTTATTTAAGAGGGAAATGCACAAGAATGAAAGCATGGAGCTTACCCTAGTGTTTGTGTGTGGAGAAAATCATTCAAAAACCACGTGCCATGACCTTCAGAAGCTCAAATCAAGCTTTCCATGGTGGGTCAAAGTGAAGAAGAATTCAACAAAGAGACAAAGCATGAAAGACAAGTTAGAAAAATTATAGAGGTTATGGCCAAGAGGCCTCAAAACCCTTCAAAAATGAAATCAAAGTGCCATAGAGAGATCAAAAAATGACTTACCATTGAGAAGCAAGAGGATTTCGACCTCAAGCATGGAAGAATCCACTAAAAAATGCAGAGGAAAATGCTCAAACCCTAGTTCCCCATGGCAGCCGAATGGAAAGTTCTTTTCTTCCAAAATTCCCAAGTGAAAATGATGAGCAAAATTAGGGATAGGGGTCGGTTTTGAACTTAGGGTTTCCAAGTGCCCTAATTCAAATGTGTGTTTTGTCACATTCTTTTAAAAATAAAATGTATAGAAGCTCTTTGCATATTACCTTAGTTCTTTGCAAGGAAATATTTTTTACTCAAACTACACAAAACCAGAGTAATTAGAGCCAAATTTTATCAAATGAAATGTAATAGGGAGGGTTTGTATATTGTTTTCTGAAACTACACATGATGTAAAACATCATTAAGGTAATGTTTCTATAAATTAACTTAATGTGTGTTATTATTTTTAAAATTCAATTTGGATGTTTGAGTCTTCACTGGACTTTCTATTTTGAGTTGAGTTCACTTGGGCAAATTTGGTAAAGAGGAAGAAAACTGAACTTTCCATTTTTAGTTTTGAGCTGTTTGGACCTAATTTTATGGATTTTTTAGATCAACCTCTTGGAGACAAAAAGTTTCCACTTTTCTCATGTAGTTTGGAGTAGTTTGAGGCACTATTTTTTAGGCTTTTCTAAGGAGCTAAAAAATGGTTCAAAGTTACTATTTTGGAGATGTAGTTGAGCTACTTTTTTCTATTTTCACTTTTGAGGACACTTGGGAGATATAAGTTTGGAGAAAAGTTTGCTTTTCTCAGTTCAGATAGATTGTTTCTTGTTCTCCTACTCAGCCAGAAAGTCTTGTAAAAAATTTCTTATACTCAGATTCTAAATTTGACACTCCTTCATTTCAATAAAACAGTAGTATTTCCTTTCTCATTTTCTTGTCTCAAATTTATAGTCACAATTTGATGCTAACTGTTATTCGAATGCAGAATCCTCTTCATGTCTTGTCATTATAAGTTTGTTTGCAAGGGTTAAATGTGATTCAGGTTTCATTCTATGTTCTGTTTGGAAAACCTCCACACAAATCACTATTGGATTATGTGTTTCTAGGGTGGGATTGTGAGAATCAAAGTTTTAGAGATATTGTTGAGAGTGGAAAGTTGTTTGAATCTTTATTTTGCTAGTGAATCATCTTATGTTTTAGGATCTATGTTTTTAGTTTTTACTTTTAACCCTTTCCTCTGAAGGTCTTCAAGATTAGGTGGTTTACTGGGGGAACAAACCCACTCAGGAGATTCACTCTCACTTATAGATTTACCCACAAATCTAAGAGCATTTCCATGTTGCAATAGGATAGGAAAGTCTAACTTGGCTAAGGGTGCAATTCTGATTGCCAACAGTTTTTGGCACACCTGGTGGGACTCTAGAGTCTTTTCTTTAGAGTTTTTTTCAAAATTGTAAACTATTGTTTGGTATATGTAGCAGTACTTTCTAGCCTGTAGAGGTTTTGAAATATACCTAGTGGCTCCAAATTTTTGGTTGTATTGTAGATTTAGTGCAAACAATGTATGAGAAAGATTCAAACTAGATCTAGTCCAACTCCCTTTCAATATTTGAAACTCTCTCTACCAAGAAGGAGAGGTAGAACACCAAGGAGGATCTTTGATTCAACAAGGAGGGTGAATCCACACCTCCAAAGCTTAGTCCTATAGTTTTTGTGAAGAAGAACCTGACTCCTGTATCACAAGCACCACCTATGGCAAGACAGTTTTCCTTCGCACCATTTAATGGGGCAGCCCATTGTTGATGGCCAAACATTACGACATCCTAGTTGTTGCACTTAAGGGGCTGTCATACTTCATTGGCGAAGACCAAACCACTACTATTGAACATATCCGGGAAGTGGAAACTCTATGCTTAGTACACAATGTGATAGAAGAAAATGTGGCTTTAAGGTTGTTAGCTACATCATTGAAAGGGAAAGCTATTCAATGGTTCAGAGGCCTTTTAGCTAATTCCATTGCAACATGGGACCAACTCAATGATGGCCTACACCGACAGTTCATGGATAAATCAGATCACTTATCATTGTTGGAGCAACTAAGCACCATCAAAAAGGCTCCTCATGAACACATGGTGGATTTCAACTACTGATTTCAGAGAACTTGGGATAGGATACCTTTGATAGTTAAACCCTCACCTGAGCATGCTTTACTATTCTTTCTAAAAGCTCTAAATAGCGAAATTTCAGTTATGATACAATCCATGGGAGGGTTTACATTACCTAATTCCTTTGATATTTCCATAAGGGTAGAAAATTGCATCATTCAAGCCAGGAAAATAGCCCCAAGACCACCCATGCCTATCTTCCTTGAAATTCAGCGACCTATCCCCATGACTTTACCACCTATAGATGTTATACCACTAGTTTCGATGATAGGCTATCAGGCTACTACCCAAGACCCGACCAAAGAAATTTAGGAACTAAAGGGTATGCTACAAGCTTTCAACAAAATCGTTAATAATAAATTTGTGAACCTTAAGAAGCAGGTTGGCAAGGAACATATTCCTTACCAAGCCCCTTACCAACAAAACCAATAGAATAGGCCACCCTTCCAAAATGATTTCCAAGTTCAAAAGAGGAATTTTATTGCTAAACCTTTTCAGCCCTATTATCCCAATGCTGCTACTTCATCAAGGGAACTCATACCACAAAACAACATGGCCCAAGAACGTGATTGGTGCTACCCATGCAACTAGCGACACAGTCAGACTACATGCATGAATAGGATGGAGAACCAAGCTCTCATGGTGAAAAATAATTATTTTGGTCCAAAGAATTTTTCAAGTGAGAATGTGGAGAAACAAGGTAACTCTGAATTTTCCTTAGTAAATTGGTAGAGCACTGAATTCTGTGAAGTAAATCATTTCCAAGGCCAAAGCCAACAAGGTTCATCCATTGCAGCAAAAACAAGGTCAAAAAAGAGAGTTGTATAAGTGGAGAAGCAAGCTATAAATTTGCAACAAGCTACAAAAGATAAAGTTCATGATATTCCACCTCAAGTTGTCCCTGCAACACAATCGAAGGTACAAATTTTGTAGAGAGGGAAACAAAAGATAAATGATGTTGTTGTTTCTTCAGGACAACAAAAGGTAAATTATATGTCCTTTAATGTGGTTGAACACCTTAATAAAGCTACAATCAGCATGTCTATTATGGATGTGTTAAATATCCCAGGCCAAAAGAGTTTATTACAAGATGCTTTAGCTCAACTTTCAATTTTAGATGTTGCTAATATAGAAAAGAATAGGGTTGTACTTGCAAACAACCCAAAAGTCAAAAGTGGGTAGTAGAATCAAGAAGTGAAGCCTCCACCATTCTATTTAAGCCTTATTATTGGAGATAAGCTTGTCCACAATTGTATGATAAACTCGGGTGCTAGTAGCTCAGTTATGTCTAAAAGTTTAGCAGACAATCTAGGTTTAGTCTATGAACTCTTATCAAAAGGAGTGGTGAAATTAGATTGCTCTGTTGTTCAAACAATAGGAATCATTAAAAACTTGGCTCTTACATTACATGCTTGTCCTAACTTTGTTGTTTCCCAAGATGTCCAGGTCATTGAATTACCCCCTCATTTTGCACTTTTCCTCTCAAGAGACTTTACTGTAAGTTGGGTGGATTCTTATCTGTTGATTGGTCCCATTTATTTTTTAGAACTAGGTATGGAACCAAAGTGACCATTGAGTTTGAGCCATTAGCTAAAGATCATATCAAGCCATACACCACCAACTCTATAAATGCCAACCTATGTGCCACTCATGGGCTAGAGATTCAATCCATGACCTTAGACCCTAGTGCATCCAATGATGAGGAAAATCAGGATGAGTGGGCTACCGAAGACCATGATCTTGACCCTTTTAGCCATACTGATGAAGTGGGGTTAGGAATCTATGTAATTCATGAACTCGATGCAACAATTCCTAATCTGATCAAAGGTCAAGATCAACTCGAAACAACAAGAAAACTAGCGTTGGAAGTTGTATTTCAATGGTTCAAGATGCAGAATGGGGACTGGTGGAGGAGCAATGTTGGTTTCACCCAATGGGGCAAATACTATTTAGCTTTGAGGTTTGATTTCAGTTGTACAAACAATACGGTTGAATATGAGGCCCTAATTCATGGTATAGAATGGGCTTAGAAAAGAGGCACCAAATGTTTATAGGTTTACGGTGATTCTGAATAGTTGTAAATCAAGTAGGAATTTGAATGCTGTAAAGAATGATGTTGTCAAGAAATACAAGTATCGAGTGTGGGACTTAATAGAATATTTTAATGCTTTTAATTTTCTTTTTGTCCCTAGAACTCAAAAGAAGCATGTAGATAGGCTTGCTACCATAGGAGCTCAATTTGACATTCTGAATGAGATACATAATGTAGAAGCACAACAATATGTAAAAAATGTTGTTAGACCATCAATGCTTGATAACAACATGAGTTGGCAAGTCGTTGACAGTGATGAAAAAATTGTAAGCTTCTTGATTGCAGAAGTTAAATTTGTAGATGAAAACCAGTTGAAGTGGCAACAACAGTATGATAATTAAATTGTATAGTTGAAATCAAATAAGCTACCAAAGGGATTGGTGACATTGGAGTTAGTTTTCAACTCTGATGACCAAGTAAGAAAGGAAAAGTGCAGCAAGAATATCAAGCAAGAGCACTATGAATCCATCAAAATATTCAAGGGTAAGCTTCTCAAATTGGGAAAGGTATGTACTAAAGAAGAGTATCAAGCTTTTATTCTATTATGTCAAGAATTTAGTGATGTATTTTCCTGGGAATACAAGGATTTAAGAGGTTTTGATCCCAAACTAGCTCAGCATACCATCGAATTAGAACCTAATGTGAAACCTGTAAGACAAAAACAGAGGCCTCTGAATCCTAAGCTTGAACATCTAATGAAGGCTGAGTTAAATAAGCTGACAGAAAGCAATATAATTTTCCCTATTAAGCACACTTCTTGGGTCTCTAACTTGGTCCTAGTTAGAAAGAAAAATTAGGAAATTAGACTTTGTGTTGACTTTAGGGATTTGAACAAGGCTTCCCTTAAAGATCACTATCCACTTCCTTTGATGGAACAAATTCTGCAAGTAGTGTCTAGTTCTGATAGATTCTCTTTGCTTGATGGGTACTCAGGTTATAATCAAATTTTAGTTAGGGAAGAGGATCAATATAAAACAAAATTTACAACTAAATGGGGCACTATGTCTTACAAGAAAATCCCTTTCAGTTTATCTAATGCAGGGGTGACATTTCAAAGGGAAATGGACATGGCCTTTCATGGCCTTATGAATAAAATTGTTCTTGTTTATTTAGATGATGTCACGGTTTTTTCAAAAGTTGCTAATGAAAACCTTGAACATTTGAGACAGATCTTTCAAAGATGTAGAGAGTTCAAAGTCTCTCTCAATTCAAAGAAATGTATATTTTATGTCCATGAAGGTAAGCTTCTAGGACACATTGTCTCTAAGCATGGAATTTCCATTGACCTAGAATAAGTTTCAGCCATTCTTGAGTTACCTTTTCCAGAACATAACAAGGGTTTGCAAAGCTTTCTCGGCATAATTAATTTTGTGAGAAGGTTTATACCTAATATTGCAACTTTGTTGCAATGTTGAAAAAGAATGTACCTTTCAATTGGATTAAGGAGGGTAAGAGGAGCTTTGAGAAAATAAAATAAGCACTTGAAATTGCTCCAACCCTCATTAATCCAAATTATAATAGATATTTCATTTTATATGATTTTGGGGGAGTTGATACTATTTTTGCAATGTTATGCTAGTAAAATGACGAAGGCTTGGAATAACCTGTGGAATTTTTCAGTCGGGTACTACATGAATATGAGGTAAAGTACTCTTTTGTGGAGAAAAATGTGTTTGCAGTGGTTAGAAGCCTTAAAAAAATTAGGCACATGCTATCCAATAATAATATTCATTTGTTGGTTGTTGACCCAACCGTGAAAGATTTCTTACTTAATAAGGATATGAATGATAAGAGGGTTGGTTGGGTAACAAGGATAATGGAATTTGATGTTGACATTAAGGTTACTAAACTTATTAGAGGCAAAGGTTTGTGCAAAAAACTTGCTGAAAGCACAGAGAATAGCCTAGAGGAGGATGGGAATATTGTGATAGTGTTAAGTAACAAAGAGAAAATTGTTGTTTCAACCCCTAGGACAAGATGGGTACAACAAATGATCAACTACCTGCAAACTGGTGAATGCCCTGAGGGTTTGGATAGGGTGAAAAGAAGGTATTACAAATTGCAAGGTATTCCTTATGCTATTGTTGATGGTGTTTTTACAAGAGAGACTTCCAAGGTGTGCTATTGAGATGTATTGAGCCTAACCAAATAGATAAGCTACTGGAAGAGTTCCACAATGGGCCTTCAGGAGGCCATTTTGTAGCAAGAACAACAACCTTGAAAAATTATGAGGGTTGGATACTATTGGATGGATATATTCAAAGATGCATTTTCTTGGGTGAGGAAATGTGAAAAATGTGCATTGTTTGGAGGTAAGCAAAAACTTGCAGCTCTGTCGTTACATCCTATTCTGTTGAACAACCCTTTGTTAAATGGGGCTTGATTTTATTGGGCTGATTAATCCACAGTCAAGTGCTAGTCATAAGTGAATCCTAACCGCCATAGGCTATTTTACTAAGTGGGCCGAGGTTGTTGCTCTAAAAGAAGAAAATGAAGTTTCTATTCTAAATTTATATAAAGAATTAGTGTCTAGATTCAGTGTTCCAGATTTCATTATTTCTAATAATGCTTTAGCATTTATTCATTTAAAGATTTCTAACTGGTCTGTGAGAAATAGTATCTTTTTTAGAACTTCATTTAATTACTACCCACAGGGTAATGGGCAAGAAGAATCTACCAATAAGAACCTGATAAAGATCATCAAGAAGGTCATTGAAGACAATCAAAGAACATGGCATGGAAAGTTGAAATTAGCCCTTTAGGCTAATAGAATAATCCCCAAGAGAGCTACTGGTTGCTCTTCTTATGTTCTTACTTATGACAAGGAGGCCAAATTACCCATTTCCATTGAGCTACCAACTCTGAATTTTATTAAAGAACTCAAGTTGTTAGAAGAGCAACCCATAGAAGTTAGACTTGTACAGTTGTTGGAGCTAGAGGAAACCAGAAAAGAAGCATTGAAGAAGCTTGAAATTCATCAAGCTCAAATGAAAAGTTCCTTTGATAAGAGAGCAATGTTTAGAGATTTTATTATTGGAGATTTTGTGTTCAAATGGGATGAACACAAGAGTAAACATGGAAGGTACTCCAAATTTGATGCAATCTGGAATGGGCCATATGTCATAACAAATTGTAAATAGCACAACTCATTTTAGTTGTCTAAATTAAGGGGGGAAGTGCTTCCAATCCCAGTTAATGAGATCCACCTCAAGCATTGCTTATGGGGCTAATTTCTACCTTTGTACTATAGTAGAATAGTTGTTGCTAATAAGTGCTTGAAGTAGTTTTCTTTTCAGTTGTTTCTTTTCCATAAGTGTAGTTGCACATTGTTTTGGCCACCAAGGCCTTGTAGGTTTGCTTTAGTTTGGTATGGTTTTTTTTTCTGCTACTGTTTGGTGTGGTAAGTTTCAGTTTTCAAGAATTTCTAAGCTTTGGAGGGGAAGAGTTGACTCCATGCCCAATGGATTTACTTATGGAAACTAGCCTGATGCTTAGCAGACAAGCATTCAACAGAGGTTGCCAAGATTGTTATCAAATTTTCACAATATCTCAAATTGATAGAGTTGATTAATTCAAGTTCATTTTAAGGTGGAAAGATTTCAATTCATTTCTGCAATAGTTTAAACCATTGCATGTATCGGAGTTCAAAAGAGTTTTTTGGTTTAGGTGTGCAATACGTTTCAATTTTCCATTCATGATTTATAGCATAAAAGATTGTATGAGATACAAAGAATAATACTTTCATTTTGTATTGAGTTATTCATTCCATAATGTTTCATACATTTTTGCAAAAGAGAAGTACAAAACTTAACAAGATTGCACAAAAATGTTGTTTTATATTCATTGGGATGACAAGAAAGATCAATTGTCCCACACAAGTCGTGGGAATAGTTGAGTCAACATAACACAAGAGATGCACTATGCTATTGAAGATAAAAGAAAGAAAGGAACACATAAGAAGAAACATAGGCATCATTGCCTAAGGTGTCTTCAAGTTGTCTTCATTGTTGTGTCTCACTCCTTTCTCCTATTCTCCAAGTGAACCTACAAATGATTGAGAAATCTTTGTTAGAGCTCAGGTTATGAATCATCTTATATGATCTATCAATATTAATATAGAACATTTCTTGTGGTGCATTGAATAAATTGAGCAAAGATCATAAGTGTTCCAGAGAATACAAAGGATGAAACAACATAGGAGCATTGAACTTATTTGTTTAAAATATTACATTGTTCACTGTGTAGGTATAGGAAAAGTCATGTTTCTGATATGTTTTGAAGACTTAATAGAATGTGGTGTAAAACATGGCTCCCATAAGGGTTGAGCTCAATATGTTTCTCCTTGACTGCAAGTGGGGCTTTGAAGAAAAGAAATACATTCACAGTGAATAATGAAGCATCCAACTAAAGGAGAAGTCCACAAAAGCAATGCAAGAGAAATGGATTCATCACCCATACATGACCATCAAATTCAAAATGCAAAATGATGATGATAATCACAGATAAGCAAGGAATCATTCTCAAAATGCTCAAAATATGTAGAACATAAATTAAATGAACCATCTTTTAATGGATATTTTTGTTTGCATACAAATGTGTCATGTTCAAAGTGTTGCTACAGTATTACAATGATGGCATATTTCATTAACATGATGTTCACATTGATAGGGTAGCAAGTGATACATTGTCATGGAGTGATAGTGAATAGGCATACATAATTCCAATCTATAATCAAGAGTAGCAATTGAAGCAATTGGAGAAGCTTCGAGAAATCATCATCAGAGTGTCACTTATTTCAAAATCTTCTATGCACTAAGGATTCCAAGAGAAATAAAAATGCATGAAGAGTACAAAGAGGAACTTTATTTCCATCAAGAAATGAAAGTACAAAGTGGCCGCAAGTGAACTATGGAAGCCCAAGAAATGAAAGAGAAAGAAGTATTATTGACAATGGAACTAATGCTTAAAAGCTTTGAGTGTGCACAATCTAAAAGAGGTAGTTTGGAATATGGAACAACATTACTGAAATGAAATGAAACATGGAATTTGAGTTTTCTTGCATTACATTGTTCTATGTTCACAATAAGAATGAAACTATGGTAAAGAGTGGAAGTTTGAAGTGCATTTTCTGAATACAAATGAAACTCAACCTGCAAAATCAAGCTTCAAAGTCCCTGAAAATGAATGGCTACAATCAATAGTGGAAAACTTCATTTGTGTTAAGAGAATGCAAATGGAGAGTACCCAGTAGGTGCCTTTGAAAGGCAAGCCCCATTGGAGCAACATGGTGTTTCTATAATCAAAGAACAAGAAAAGCTACAGTGATAAACACATGAAAAATGAAACAATTTTTTTTTTTTAGAATAGTGAGCTAATGCTTTTAAAGTAAATCTAGGGTTTCAAAGTAAAATGAAACAACAGTGATGTTCTCATGAAAACCCATAAAGGTTTCAAGCCTCGGCCTTGCTTAGAATGGCTTTCATTTTGGTTTCTCATTCAAAAAATAGAAGAAAAATGTTTCTTTCTACACATTTAGAAAATGAACAAGAGATTTGTGATGCAAAGAAAACCTAGTTTGTACTGGGTATGTGCAGGATCATCATGGAAAAAAATAGGCCCTTAAGTGGCAAAAAATTCAGAAAAATAAGAGTTAGGCAACTTGACGTAAAAATTTGAATAAGTTATCTATATTATTTAAAAAATAAGTAAGAATAGAATCTGTAGCAAATTGAATGTAGTTTCTAAACTACTATATTTGTTTAAAGAAAAAAAAGCCTATTTGGTGAAAATTTGAAATTTCAATGCAATAGTACTTAAATTTTAGGGAAAAAATAAGAAGTAGGTGTCTTTCTGACCACCCTAACCACAATAAAATGATAATATTTTTTTATAAGATTTTAGATAAAAGTAGAGGACTCATGTCCCGGTGTGATGCATATTTTTTGTAATTTTTTTCCAAGTAAATAATTAATTATGATTTTTTTATTACAAATTTTAAAAAATATAAAAAACTCGTATGATTGACCACCTTAACTTGGTCAAAACTTCATGAAATTCATTTTTTCTTTTTTTAATCCTATATTATGTGAAGCATAGAATGTGACACATATTTTGGATTCAAAAAATGTGATACTGTTTGAAAGCTATAGATGTTTTTCAATCAACCTATCAATCAGGACTGTAGTCATAATTCAAATAGAAAATGAATAATAATTACTTATTAAATTCAAATTAAAGTATAATTTATATTGGTGGAAAGTTGAGAATATCCTTTAAAAACCCTTTTCGTTTCATCAATTTTGGGTAAAAAATAAATCATCAGCCACATACCCATCATATTGCCACTTTTTGGCCCATCATGATCCTGCACATACCCTATTCTTATAGTCGTTGCCTGGGAGAGGCATTTCTCTTCACAGAAGCACAAACCTAGTTGGGGTTTTGTTCTTAAATTTCAAATACAAAAGACAATAAATTTTTTGACCTTGTGCAAGAGTAAGAGCTCTCAGAAAATGAAGGAAACCTAGTGAATGGTCATGGCCATTGAAGGGGTGCAAACCCCAGAAAGCAAATACAAAATGAAAAGAATATTTTTCTCTAAGAGTTTCATCAATTTTTAAATCATGGGTTGAGCCCAGAATCAACTATGTTTTGTAGAAAAACCAAGAAACAAACATGGTATGGCCATGACCTATGTGGAAGAGCTCACATTTTGTTTTGTTTCTAGACAAAAAGACAAATGTTTTCTTTTAAATCATGCTCGAATTGAGCTTATTTAAGAGGTAAATGCACAAGAATGAAAGCATGGAGATTACCCTGGGGTTTGTGTGTGGATAAAATCGTTCAAAACCCATGTACCATGACCTTCAGAATCTCAAATCAAACTTTCCATGGCAGCTTGAAGTGAAGAATAATTCAACAAAAAGATAAAGCATGAAAGACAAGTCAGAAAAATTACAGAGGTCGCATTCAAGAAGCCTCGAAACCCTTCAAAAATGAAATCAAAGCACCATAGAGAGATCAAAAAATGACTTACCATTGAGATGCCAGAGGATTTTGACACCAAGCATGGAAGAATCGACTAAAAAATGCAGAGGAAAATTTTCAAACCCTAGTTCCTCATGGCGGTCAAATGTAGAGCTCTTTTCTTCCCAAATTTCCAAGTGAAAATGATGAGCAAAATTAGGGATAGGGGTCGGTTTTGACCTTAGGGTTTCCAAGTTCCCTAATTCAAATGTGTGTTTTGTCACATTCTCTTAAAAATAAAATGTATAGGAGCTCTTTGCATATTACCTTATTGCTTTGCAAGGCATCATTTTTTACTCAAACTACACAAAATCAAAGTGATTAGAGCCAAATTATATCGAATCAAATGTAATAGGGAGGGTTTCTACATTGTTTTCTTAAACTGCACATGATGTAAAACACCATTAAGGTAATTTTTCTGTAAATTACCTTAATGTTTGTTATTGTTTTTAAAATGCAGTTTGGATGTTTGAGTCTTCATTGGACTTTCTATTTTGAGTTGAATTCACTTGGGTGAATTTGGAAAAGAGGGGGAAACTAAACTTTCCATTTTCAATTTTGAGTTGTTTGGACCTGATTTTGAGGATTTTTTGGATCAACCTCTTGGAGACAAAAAGTTTCCACTTTTCTCATGTAGTTTGGAGCAGTTTGAGGCACTAATTTTCAAGCTTTTATGAGGAGCTTGAAAATTGTTCAAAGTTGCTATTTTGGAGATGTAGTTGAGCTGATTTTTTCTATTTTCACTTTTGAATACACTTGGGAGATATAAGTTTGGAGAAAATTTTGATTTTCTTAGTTCAGATAGATTGTTTCTTGCTCTGGACTACTCAGCCATAGAGTCATGTATACTTTTAATTGTACTTGGATTCTAAATTTGACACTCCTTCATTTCAATAAAATAGTAGGATTTCCTTTCTCATTTTCTTGTCTCAAATTGATAGTCCCAATTTGATGTTAACTTTGATTTAAATGTAGAATCCTCTTCATGTCTTGTCATTGTAAGTTTGTTTTCAAGGGTTTCATGTGATTCAAGTTCCATTATGTGTTCTTTTTGGAAAACCTCCATGCAAATCACTATTGGATTATGTGTTTCTAGTTTGGGATTGTGAGAATCAAAGTTGTAGAGATATTGTTGAGAGTGGAAAGTTGTCTGAATCTTTATTTTGCTGGTGAATCATCTTAGGTTTTAGGATCTTTGTTTTCAGTTTTTCCTTTTAACCCTTTCCTCTGAAGGTCTTCTATATTAGGTGGTTTACTAGGGGAACAAACCCACTCAGGATATTCACTCTCACTTACAGATTTACCCACAAATCTGAGAGTGTTTCCATGTTGCAACAAGATAGGCAAGTTTAACTTGGCTAAGGGTGCAATCATAATTTCCAACAATAACATTAGATCCCCCCTCAATATAAGGTCATCAATAAGTAGATAACTCAATTGAGGTGATGAATGCACAAGTAACAATTGGATCACCTCTCATTATAGAACCTCCTATACCCCTTGGCCATATCTTGAACTTTGCAAAATAACTCACTAGTAAGCATGTGTCGTAGTAAGCAAGTTATCACTAGTAGAAAAGCAACAATAAATGACTAAGAAAACTACTAAAATTTGCATATAAATGACTAAACTTGGTCAAATGACCAATAGTAGTTTATTGTTGGTCATTTATAATATGACCAAATTTATGACTAAACCATTTTTAGTCATTTATATGGTAATTTTGATTGATCAATTTGGTAGTATATTTAGTCTTTAATTTAGTCATTGATTTAGCCATATATTTACTCATATTTATTCACAAAGCTTCATCACATGACCATTAGTATTTTATTTCTAGTCATTTATAATGCAACCAAATTTATCACTAAACCATTTTTAGTCATTTATTGGTTGTTTTGATTTATCAATTTGGTAGTAAATTTTTATTCATTGATTTAGTCATATATTTTGTCATATTTATTCACTGATTTTTGTCAATTGATAGTTTATTTAAATTTTTTTGTTCACTGATTTTTGCCTAAAAGTGTTGGAAATGAGACAATTCTTTTGAGGTTTAAATATAAAACATAATCAATCATTCATTTGCACATAATGAAACAACTATTAAGAAGGAAAAATACTAAAATTTTATTGAGAAAAGGTGTTCTTACAACAGATACATGACTCATATATGTGTCTTTTCTTTAAAAAAATGTGTTACAAAGTGTGTTTCTCAGTGTTGTGACCGATAAAACTAAGTTACAATGCTCTATTTTTTGCTTATACAGCTCCAAAACAAGAAATAACTACTTGAAAAATGAATCCTGAGGATCCTATATCTCATCCCAAGCATGGGAGAGCATATAATGGTCCTAAGGGTCCTATAATTATTTTAACCAATGCATTGTGTACATGGACATGTTGATTTCCTTCACTCACAAGATGCTCTAAAAATTGTGTCAATAATCAAAGCTGGTTTCTGGAATAAACAAAGACAAAACAAGAACTCTTAGCTTTGGATATTTTATACATTAACTTTTTATCGCTTTCTTCAATAAATGGTTCAACAAGAAGGAGAGAATGAACAAAAAGAATAATACCTTTGATGAAGTCCTCAGGACAATCATCATCAAGTAGTTGACCAAAAACTAAAGGAGCGTTGCTTGGATTTACCTGATCAACAATCTAAAAAGAGTAAATAATTTAGTCCTTTAAATGCATGTGCAGAACCCACACAGTAAAAATGATAAAGGTTGATATTGTAACCAACATCTATTGCATTGTCCCTTTTTTGATGCAAGAGGCAAAACAAAACCCCTCTCACAATCTCGAATCCAAATCTGATTCTAATTCTTAGGATGCAAAATAAAATTTCCAAACTTCACTCACATACAATCTCTTAGATTTGATAAATAAATTTGTCAATCAATGAATCAATTCAACAATTTAAATCAAGAAACAAAATAAGAATCCTTTCTATTCAAAACTAAGACAGATTGAATTGATACGATTATTGTTCACATAATAACATCATATTGACAATTATATACAAATTCTCTATGTATCTACATACAAAATCAGTCCACAACCAATTGAATCAGTCCCTCTCTTGGACAAAAATCTTTTCACCTCACAATACCTATTGTTTTGCATCCCTCAATAGTGGCAATCTTCCCACATTTCTCTTAACCAACTAGCACAGCCTATACATTACAATGTTAATGCTAGTCTTTATCTCCAAACCTAGCAACTAGAACACTGATTTAGTTTCCTTGATGTCTTTTCTTTTATTGGCACATTCCTCTTCTTTGTTCTACGCACTCATTCCACTTTGATGTGCACCCTTTTTTCCCCCACCATGAATCTTGGCTACTCAAGATTTCATTCTTGCATTCTCTTCCTAGCTACCCACACGCCCTCTCCTATCCTCATTTTTTAAAAAAAAATTGGCTTTCTTCTTCTACATATTCGAGCCATGACCTTTCATTTCTTTTTCTTCATTCAAGAAATGAACAAATTTCCTTTGGGTAATGCTTTCTCCATTTAAAAAATTCCTTTTGAAAATTTCCCCTTTAACTACTAGCACCCTATTTCTTTTATTTGTATTTATTAACTTATTCAAATGAAGCATTGTATTTCAATTGCATAATCCTCCAAAGCCAAAGAAATATTTCCAATGATCATGTAATAAGCGGAACAATGCAAGATAGAGTTTGCATCAATACAATTCAAAGGAAATAAAATTATATGCGAGGAATTGACTAAGATACATTATTTGTATTTAAGAACATTGGTAACGTAAAAACTGATCTTGAGATGAATATTTAATTCCTGAAATTTTATTGTGCAAAGTCTTTACAAAATTGCAAGATGCCAAAACGAAACAAATTAAAATCAAAATAAAAGTAAATTAACAATTGTTGGTGTAAATAAGTATTTTACAAGTATTACACTTTACTTAAGCTTACTTAGGGAATGCATATCATTATAGGTTTCACTTGTGACACCTAGTTATTTGCATCTTGCATCTAGGTTTATGCATACATTGAGAGATATGAGTTGGACACTTAGGGAAGTGTGTGTAGGGGAAATTTCACTCTTTGTGGTGTGATCTAGTTATCACCTTTTTATCTCCACTTTTCGTGGCATGATAATTCCACTTTAGGTGGGTGATCCACCTTTCATGGAATTATCTATTATTTCTTTCTACCTACCCTACACATGATTGGGACACTTGTCTCATTCATGGCCCTTCATTGTGTCCTAGCTTGCCTTTATAAGCAAGCCTTGTACATACTTGTAATTGAACATCTTCATGCATATTGAGAATACAATCATCATATTCTTTCATCTTCTCTCTCTCTTTTGTGCTATCTTTGATCTCTTGATCCTGTTGTTGCTTTTCATAAGTTCTTACATGGTATCAAAGCAGTTGGAGGTTCTTTGCATAGCCATTGGTGGGAGATCTTAGTTCGTGTGAAGGTGGTAAAGAGGAAAATATGAGGAGCAGCGATATTTTGGTGCATCCTAGACTAGATCTGACCTTAAAATCTGATTCAGAAGGCAATTTCCAATTGGGATTTCCTTTCATTTCATCAAAATTTGACACCGGGAGCTCCAGATCGAAAAAATTCACCAATTTGGGTATTTTTTCAATTTTCTGAAATTTTCCTATAGTTCTAAAAAAAAAAAATTCTGCAAAAAAGTTCAGTTGAAATTTTTTGATTTTTTGAAATTTTCACTTTCTATTTATTTTCAAAAAATTATTGAAAAATTAAAAAAATGCAAATTTTATTTTATGCAAAACTTTTTGTAAAAATAAAAAAATTGTAGTACTTTTTTTATTTTTTTATAAATCAAAAAATCAAAATAAAATAAAAAATCTCAAAAAAAAAAAAATGTATTTAATCAGTTCATAGACCTTATAGTCTGCAAGCCTGACAGACTATAACCGGAAGGTACTAATTGTAGGCCATGCCAATTCTACCACGTGGGCAGGCGGCCCCACCATAGCCGCTTGCCTTCTCTCCAACGTCGTTGGCGGACAGTTTATAAAATTCGCGGGCTCCATTTAAATTCTGACATCCAAATAAAAAATTTGGCGATCCTTCAAAACCCATAGAATATTCTCTGAATATTCCGTCAAATAATAGGCATATTCTGGCATCGGCAATGACTGACATTTAGCTGTCAAACTTGAGCTCACAATACGGAAGAATATTTTGCATGAAGGGCATATTTTTTTTCGACGGCCAAGAGGACTTCAAATTTAATCATGTAGTTCACTGACATTAGTATCATGTTAGTGATAACATCAGTGTGGTTTTGGAAAAATTTCCCCCCTCACCAATGGAGTTTTTGATTTCGTAGTCTGACTTTGGAGGCCCATATCTTGCTCATTTTAGCTCCTTTTTCTGAGAAATTTTTTTTATTTGGGCTAATTTTTTCTGTACTTCACAGCTGTGTAGTCAATTTTTTATTTTGGTGGACAGATTTTCCAGAATTTTCAGTTTTTCAACACTGTACATGTCCAATCCTCATTTCTGCAACTTCTGGGGCTCCGTTCAAGCACATACGAACTACTTTTCAGGTGCCGATGTTTTTGAAAGTGTATGATTTTTTGTCTACTTCTTGAATCTACAATCAGTTTAAAGCGATCTTGAGTGGATTTGGTACTTTCATCATATGGTTCTTTTTGGCCTATTTGGCACTTGTATTGCATAGATCTGAATTTAGGTCTTTGCTTCATTGTTCTAGTATGTTCTCAGCCTATTTGTGGGAAGTTGTAAATCATAAATCATAAGTTCACTTAGCCAAGTTGCAAGTGGCCTATTGTACATGCATTGCATTATAAAGTTCCAAAATCATCTATTTGGGGGGTGTACTTTGATTGAGTGAATTTGGGGGGTGTCTCTTGTGTGATTGTACCTATTTTCTCTCTTGTGAACTCTTGCATTCCATCATGGGTTCATCTAAAGTTCCACTCTTAACTGCACATAATTATGCTACATGGAAAGTATGTGCATGGAGTAAACTAATGGAAAAAGGTTTAATTTACTACATTGATGGAACCATAACTGCACCTTCGGATCCTAAGGTAAATCCAACTACATATATGGATTGGCTCACTAAAACTTCTATGGCATTGGGTACACTAAGAAATTTCATTTCAGATGATCTCATTTTCCATGTTGATAAATTTACTACAACCAAGGAAGCTTGGGATAAGCTTGCTACTTTGTATGGAAAGGTTGATAAGGTTAAGGGATACAAGCTTGAACATGATCTCTTAAGCCTTGATCCCAAGGATTTTGACACCATTCAGGATTATGTCACTAAGGAAAATGACCTAAGAGCACAACTAAAAGATTGTGGTATTGAGAAAGACGATGATCAATTGGTCTTCAACTTATTGGACAAGCTTCCAGTTGAGTATGTAGCCTTTGTTTCAAGTTTTCAGACTCAACGATTGACAATTAGCAACTTTAAATCACCATCTTTTGAGGCTCTCATAGATCTTTTGATTATTGAGGAAAATAAGTTGATGAAAATGGGAATTCTCAAGTCTTCAAATTCAAAAGCATTGGTGGTCAATCATGGAAACAACAAGCAAGGAAAAGGGAAAGGCCAAAATAAATCTTCACCAAAGCCACAAGGAGAGAACCAACAATCCAATCCTCCACAACAAGGCTCATCATCATTTTCTTCAAAGAACAATTCAAGCAAGAAGGAGAGACCAATATGTGCATATTGCAAAAATATTGGTCATGAGGAGCATTGTTGTCATGTTAAGAAAATTGATGAGTTGAAAAACATCCTCAAGAAGAACAACATCAACTTGCCAAATGCATATCAGGAGAAGGACTCATCTCCTTCCACTTCTACTTCTAAGGGAAAAGGCACAACTCTCATGGCAACAACATCAAGCTCATCTCCTTCTTCTACATCATCTCAACATGAGACATGTAAGGGGCAAGAATTTCTTGCAGTTGCAAATTCCAATTCAGATAGTTGGATCCTTGATTCAGGAGCTTCACATCATATAACTTCTTCCAAGGATATGTTCTCTTCATTTGATTTTTGTTCATCACCACCCATTTTGATGGCCAACAACACTTCTTTGGAAGTTTGTGGGAAGGGGTCTATTGACATTGAAGGTGGAGCATTTAATGATGTTCTATGTGTACCTACTTTGTCAAGGAACATCCTTTCCATCTATTAGATTACACATAGTGGTACAGGAAAGAGTGTAGAGTTCACACCAGATTTTGTCATTGTTCAGGATTTGCATAGCAAGGATCTTGTTGCAGTTGGGGAGGTTGATCATCGTTCTCAGTTCTACACATTCTCATATTTTTCTCCTACTGTTGATTCAGTTCACCCTAGTGTGGACACACTTGAGGAGAATGAGTATGGTTACTTGAATCTTGGAATGCTTACTACTCCTAAGGTTCTTGAGCCTATTGTTGATATTCCATCTCCTACACTGACTGATGTACCTGATGATACTTTTGTTCTGCCAGTTTCAATGCCTTTTGATTCAGTGCAACAATGCATAGCTTGTCTTCCAATAACAGTTTCATGGGATGACTACTTGACAAACATTGGCAACTTGTTTGTGGAGTCCTACATTGTAGATTTGGGAGACACATTTGATTACTTATATCTTCTCTTTGATGAAGGCGATTCTTCTTCAGTTGTTGTGAGGGAACACTCTAATCCTCCTCTACATGATCAGTCTTTCGAGGTTGATGTGATTGTGGATGCATATGTACAACAATTGGAGGAGGCCACTTTCTCTCTTGAGGAGACAACGTCTTTGGAGTATGTTCTACCTACATCCTTGCTAGATCTTGAGTAGTCTTTTTCAACGGATGGGAGTATTGTTGCAAAGGGGTTCTCATAGGTTATAGGAAGTGACTACACTACAACCTTTGCACTTGCCATTGTAGCATCACATGGTTTTGGAAAGGCATCTTTCAACATCAACACAGGGAAATTTGATTAGATTTCAAAGACTCCTTACATTTTGAGGGTTCTTCCTTCTTCACTTGTGGATTGGGGAGACTTCATTCATGCACCTTTGGTATTGTTTCTTCCTAAGGGGAGGAATTTTGTTCGATGCTTTTGGAGCGGCTTCTTCATTCCTTCTCAAGCATCTTCCATGGGTGAACATTGTACATTGAGGAGGGGCTACCTTGTCTCTCTTCTTCTTCTCTTTCATGGGGGGACTTTTTCCTCATCTTGGGGTTTTTTCCTTCTCCATTTGTACATTCATTTTTTTTCTTCTCTCTTTTGAGGGGGAGTTTTTTCCATGAGGTTTTCTCCCTTTCCTCACTTATGAGAGATTGCATTGCATTTGTACATGGCTACCTAACATGGATCAATTTTTGGGACCCATCTTGCATATTCTCTTGCATGGTTAGCTTGAGTCTTCATTCCCCAAGTTACACTTAACGGGGAGTATTGGTGTAAACAAGTATTTTACTTATTATACTTTACTTAAGCTTACTTAGGGAATTCATATCATTATAGGTTGCACTTGTGACACCTAGTTATTTGCATCTTGCATCTAGGTTTGTGCATACATTGAGAGATATAAGTTGAACACTTAGGGAAGTGTGTGTAGGAGAAATTCTACTCTTTGTGGTGTGATCTAGTTATCACCTTTTTATCTCCACTTTTCATGGCATGATAATTCCACTTTAGGTGGGTGATCCACCTTTCATGGAATTGTCTATTATTTCTTTCTACCTACCCTGCACATGATTGGGACACTTGTCTCATTCATGGACCTTCATTGTGTCTTGTACATACTTGTAATTGAACATCTTCATGCATATTGAGAATACAATCATCATATTCTCTCATCTTCTCTCTCTCTTTTGTGCTATCTTTGATCTCTTGATCCTGTTGTTTCTTTTCATAAGTTCTTACAACAATTTTTTTTTTGGTGGTGTTGATTGTCCATTCGCCTACGTGCTCCAGCACCAGACACGCTGGGTAAGTGAAATGTTCCTTGAGTCAATAAACTCAAGAACATTGAAAGGTGCATGGGACCATAATCCCATGTTTTCTTTTGATACAATGCTACTCCTTGTCCACATGATTCTTCCCTCTTCTACACTTCAATGCATCCTCAACACTCAAGCTACCTCCACTAGTATTATCTTGATTCTCCAAACAACTTCTTACTATTGGTCCATCTCGGTTCCCTCCACATTCCTTTGGGATACTACTATTTGTGCCTTTATTGGCTACTACAATAAATCATAATCCAATATACCCTTTCCTCTTGAAATATTCCCTTTGAATGGGTGCAAATAACTACTCTCACTTTTTTCCTCTTCCCCTACTCATTGCTTCTCCGCACTACAACAAACAATAGGGTTGGATTCTTTCAATTGCTTTTCTTTCTCCTTTAGAGAATTCAACATATACTTATATCCATCTTTCTATATGGTATACACATTCCTGCTACCATCATAGATGGCTTCCATGTCAAACTATCATGGCCTACCCAACAACATGTGACAAGCAGTCATGGTCATCACATCGTACAACACCTCATCTCTATATGAACCAATCTAGAAACTAAAAAATGCTCCCTCACATTCATTTCATGTTCCTTCTACAACCAAGAAACTTTGTATGAACTAGGATACTTACTCTTTTTCAAAATTAGTTTTTCTACCATCTCCTCTAAAACTAAGTTATTCGTACTACCACTATCAACAATAACTTTGCAACACTTACCTCTAGCCTTGCACATAGTCTAAAAGAGATTCCTTCTTTGGGATGGTTCCTCCTCCACCGTCTTTGGATTCACCAACACTATTCTCATCATGATAGATTCACCTTCTTTTGGGTCTGCTACTTTTGTCGATGCATCATGTTCTTCATCTTCTTGTGTCAAATGGTTTCTTGTTGCACTCTTTTTGCTGCCCTCTTGTATTTGATCACACTCGAATGCACAATGACCAACTTGTCCACACTGGCAACATCTAAATGGAAACCCTCTACTACTACTACCACATCCTCTTGTTGATACCTCTTTTTCTTTGGTTTTTTGGCCCACCTCTTTACTCTATTTGGGCTTGAATTCTTCTTCAACCTACTTTCCTTTGTTGTTTCTTGCTTGTGCCTTCTCGGCTGCAAATCTTCCCCAACTTTTGATTTTTTTTTTAATTTCTCCTTAGCATTCAATGCATATTGGTATGCTTCTTCAACTATAGTGATTTTAGACATACTCATCTCATCCTAAATTTTAAATTGTAAGCCATTCACATACCTGGCTACCTTCTCTCGATCAATTTCATGTCTTCTGGATTGAATGGTCAACTTGTAAAACTCCTCTTTGTAATCGTTTACACTCATTTCTTTTTGCTTCAGATTTTGCAATTTCTTGAATAGCTCCATTTTGTAATCTCCAAGTATGAATTTCTTCTTCAACCTCATCACCATCTAGTTCCACCTTAGTATCTGGGGATCTTAATAACACAACATCCCCTTTCAATTTTGTTTGAACTATCTTCACTTATTGTGGGTTTCTAATCTCCTCCATTTCAAAGTACTCCTCTAGCTCTCCAATCCAATCGATTAGCTCATCTGGATTTAATGTTCCAGAGAAGTTCATCAAATCCATCTTATTGCTCTTCATTATTTTCGAAAGAGATCTCAAAAATCTTTCTTGTTCGGCATCCACTAGTCGTTCTTCCTCTTCTTCTTCTTCTTCTCTTCCATGTTCTTCACCTTTCATTTCTTCCTCATTCTCATGTTCTCTTTCACTTTCTCTTATGTTACCAACACCTAATTCCCCCTAGTTTATGATACCTTATATTACCATATCTCAAAATCTTTCCAATATTGCCTCTAATCTAGGTCTTCCTCTTCGGGGAGGCATCTCTTTCAATCAATGGTTTCAACTTTCAATTGTTTGGGATTCCACACACAACTCACCCACAACAATTATTTTGAGCTCTACACTACCGTTACTCACTCCCACAGATCCTAGTGGATACTCTCCACACTCAAAATCACTTGCTCTGATACCAATTGATGCAAGAGGCTAAAAAAAACCCTCTCACAATCTTGAATCCAACTTTGATTCTAATTCTCAAGATGCAAAATAAAATTTCCACACTTCACTCAAAGACAATCTCTTAGATTTGGAAAATAAATTTTTCAATCAATGAATCAATTCAACAATTTAAATATGGAAATGAAATAAGAATCCTTTCTATTCAAAACTAAGACAAATTGAATTGATACGATTATTGTTCACATAATAACATCATATTAACAATTATATACAAATTCTCTCTATATCTGCATACAAAATCAATCCACAACCAATTGAATCAGTCCCTCTCTTGGAAAGCGATCTTTTCAACTCACAATATCTATTGTTTTGCATCCGTCAACAGTGGAAATCTTCCCACGTTACTCTTAACGAACTGGCATAGCCTGTACATTACAATGTTAATGCTGGTCTTTTTCTCCAAACATGACAACTAGAACAATGATTTAGTTTCCTTGATGTCTTTTCTTTTATTGCACATTCCTCTTCTTTGTTTTGTGCACTCGTTCCACTTTGATGCATGCCCTTTTTTTCCCCCACCATGAATCATGGCTATTCAAGATTTCATTCTTTCGTTCTCTTCCCATCTACCTATGCACCCTCTCCTCTCAATTTTTTTTTTTTAAATTGGTTTTCTTCTTTTGCATATTCGAGCCACGACCTTTCATTTTTTTTTCTTCATTCGGGAAATGAACAGGTTGCCTTTGGGTAATGCTTTCTCCATTAAAAAAGTTCCTTTTGAAAATTTCCCCTTTAACTATTGGTGCCCTATTTCTTTTATTTGCATTTATTAACTTATTCAAATGAAGCATTGTATTTTAATCGCATAATCCTCCAGAGTCAAACAAATCTTTCTAGCATTCATGTAATCAGCGGAACAATGCAAGATGGAGTTTACATCAATACAATTTAGAGTAAATAATTTAGCATATGCAAGGAATTCACCAAGACACATTATTTGTATTTAAGAACATTGGCAATGTATATTGGAACCGATCTTGAGAGAAAGATTTAATTCCTGAAATTTGATTGTGCAAAGTCTTCACAAAATTGCGAGATACCAAAACAAAACAAATCAAAATCAAAAGAAAAGTAAATTAACAATTTTTTTTTTGGTGGTGTTGATTGTCCATTCACCCTTGTTCTCCTACACCATTTTCCAATAAATAAGAATGTCCTTTAATTTATATTAGTTCTCCACTATTAAAAAGATATGGTACCGACAATAACTTTCACCTAGCATGCATAAAATATTTTGGTACTCATGGCAGTCTTTCAGACATTATTAGTAACATGATAAATATGGTCTTTTTATAGAACTCTTTTTAGAAACTAAAGATGTCTAAAATGAGTAACCTACGACTTGAAGATCTATGAAACTAAAGAGGCATATTATTAGCAAAGATAGAAAAAATACTTCATGTTGCGAGACCATCAAGATACTTCACTCTACTCCACATACCACTCCATTGTGATATACAAACAGTCGTAATGCTTCCAAAAGAGACTTGCAACCAATCATCTGAGTAGAATGGATATAAGGACTTGAAACATATAGAAGCACTGTCTAAAATCATGAAATGGCACTATCAAGTTAGAAGGATTACTATTAAACCATCAAAGAACTACTACCATTAGGAACATGAGGCATAATACATCTGGATCTATAGATATTGTCTTTCTAATCACTGCCATTATAAACCAAATGCAAACAAAAACACTTATGTCTGAAACCAATGAGGAAAGCATTCATGTCTGAAATCAAGTAACCACTATTAGAAGAAAATGAAGTAAATATGCCATTTTTCACTGTGCATTGACAATATAACTGTCTCAAAAGACCATATCTATTCACCTTTGATCATATCAAAAAATGACATGTCCCAACCTTGTATCTCTTGTAATCATACAATCATACCTCTTGCAACTTTCTAAAGCATAAATAACAATACTCACTTCTACTGAATATTTGAATGATCAATGAACAACTCTATCATACTTATATGTATAAGTACCTTACCTTGCATCAAACTTTATCAACACCTTTGAAACTTACCTTGCATCAAAAAAACACCATTACCTTTGACACCAATGATGTGAAACCTACAATCAAAGAAAGATGTAGATACATACCACTATCGCAAGCAACCATTGTCATTAGCAAGCCACTTTTTCACTATCACAAGCAAGAAGTATAAGATCATAACTGTCACAATTAGAGAATTGCAAATTGTCATCGTCATACCAACTAGTGTCACTGATCATTGATATAATGTTGTATTAGCATACATTTCACTGCGCATTCACTATGATACTTCATCACTCCATTGTGCATAGGCAAGATGATACTTTCATTGTAATCCATATCAATTGTTAAGAACAAGATTAGCATGCAAATCACTGTCACCATATTCCTATCAGTATACTAGCACTATATAGTAGTACAAAAAAATCATACAAAGCTTACATACATTGTCCATAACCATATTAGACAAGTTTTATAGTTATTACTAGGTCCTGTGAAGTTCAGAACCTAAAAGGTTATCTAGAATTGAAATAATTTGAGCATCAATTATGGTTACATAGTGATCTATGAAGCCTCATAAATTCAAATTTTCAATTAAATTTTAGGGCCTAATAAGTTGTATGATTGATCTTTATTTCAACTAATTCCTATGTGGTCAAATTAAGTGTAATTAAATTCCAAATATTTCAAAATTATGAGGTGTATTTGATGCACAGTGACACTTCTCCATGTGGTTGTTGATTTTTTGCTAGCATAATATTTTATATTGTAAATCATAATAGTTTTAGTGTCATGTGGAGCCACAAATAAGTCATTCAACCTTCTGAATTTCAAAATCTGTAATTTTTCTACAACTGGAACTGTTTAGGGACTGGTAAGGCTAAATAACTATGAAGCCTCATAAAGTTCAAAAGTCAAATATTGATTGTTAAAAAGTTAAAAAGAAATAGAAGGAAGAGTTTCATTTGCCTTGATAGTTTTCATTTAAGTTATAACGCACCCTAGCAATGGTGTAGGTTTTGTGACTCAGTATAAGGTATTAGAAAATTTTAAATAGTCTCTTCAAACAACTAATTCTTTACATTTTGGAGTTGAGCATAGGAAAATTTAGCATATGTTGTTTGAGGACCAATTTTAGGAAGTAGGGTGAATGCCTTTGTTTCTTAAAGTATTGATGTTAGTAACTTAATTGAACATTTTCAATCATATCTCAGAGTAAAAATTCCTAATTTCTTCTTAGTTAGAATATGTTTCTTTTCATTGGAATAAATGTCAACGTCCTTATATTTTTCAAGTTGATCATATAATGTGTTGTCTCTTTATCAGGAGTAACTTCAAGCATATGATGCAGAAGAACTTTGTAAAAAAATGATTAGAAAAATTAGCATTCACCCCATAAAGAAAATGGTTGGAAAATGAGCATTCAACAAATGGTCCGAAAAATATCCTTAAGAAATTTCCTAATAAGATCATAAATTCTTAGCAGAAATAAACAGTTAATAGAAATTTTTATTATGTACACACTCTATGACGTGATCACAAATGTATTTATTGATGATAATGAGTAGTCTAATGATGAATACACGAGCTTAAGGTTTACAAGAATTTTTATAAATTAACATTTTAAATCTAAAAATTCATATCAAATTTTTATTTTTGTGTCCAGAACTTTACCATGTTCTAACTAAATAACAATACTCAGTTCCATTGAAAATCAACGAAATGCAACCTTTGTGCTGGTGAACTGTATAAAAATGGTGAAGGTAATGAGACGACATTTCCTGCCTCACCACAATGATCAATTAATTGTGTAGGCAAGATGAGGACAAAATGTCAACTTCCTCATTCTCATTGTGTTAAAGGGATTTTAATATTTATAATTTTCTTTCAAAAGAGCAGTCTAAACACATTAACTTGGATTTCTTGTGTGGATGGATAAGTGAGTAACATTGACATCCAATGTTTTTATAAATACTAAACTCATAAAACCTAACAAAAATCAATCTTAATAGGAATTTGATATGCACCAAGAGACTCTCTTAAATTCCTCTATGCACAATATTGGATCAATATTAATATTGATCTATGCTAGGAAACAAAATGAAGGAAATGTGCTTGTGGGTCAATAAATATCAAGTGAATAACATGAATTCTTAGATACATGAGCTTGAGCTAAAGCATACATATTTCTAAGTTGCATAGTTCAGTACTATATATACACATGATAAGGGTGTAGTATGTACTCATGTGTACTGGTTGAGCAATGAGCAATGTATAGACTAAGTACAGGAGTGGAGATACATAGAAAGAGGAATTAAAAAGGCCATTGAGATTAAAATCAAAATTTCACCTTAATGAAATCTTATGAATTTTTTTAATTCAAGGGGAGATTTATATTTGATACTCTAAGAAACATGTGCAAAGATACATCTTAAATTGTATAAATTTAAAACATTATGCAGTACATGCTTCAATGATGTTTTTAAGTAATCAAATTTATTCTATAGTGTTGGTCCCCACTCCTTGATGTATATTCATTTCCCTATCTTTCATAATCTATGAAATTCTATAAAATAAAGGGTTTTCTAATTAGGAAATTGGACCAGAGAGCAATATTTGCACCACATATTTGCTAGCTTAAATTTTGATTATAGTTTCTATAATTTTATCTGTACTGCTAGGTAATGAAAAGGAATTATTATGAATTAGACTAGACAGGTTAATATTTGATGGCAGAATTCATTCACAACTATGGAGGATTAAAGAGATTACTTCCCACACAGTGTACCAAAATAGGAAGAACATTCTATGTTAAATTCATCTCTTACTACATTGATACTAAATGTTGAATTGTATGAAAGATTGCATACCATTTCAAATACTTTTCTTCAAGAAATACCTCTCCATGGAATGGAAATTGCAACCAGCAATTAAATGGGGACTAGGGGAATGATTAACAACCCTCAGAGGTCAGTGAGATCACATTTCAAAATTATGTATCAAGATGGCAAACAGTATTTCATTACTACAGTTTCTACAATTCCTTGAAACTCCAGAAACATCAGTAGCCATGTTCATTGGTACTTTACATGCTTTTGATATAGATTTTGCATGACGTAATATAGTTTCTTTAATAAATCAGCATCAGAATTGTATGGAATGCATACTACAACTCAAAAGTTGGTGGATACTTGGTTTACCAACACCAAATCTATTATTCATTTGCATCTAATGCCTACTTTAAAAGACTACACTAATGATGAATCAACCACATGTAGGGTGCATTTGGAAACATGCTTCTTGATGATTGATCACATGCATTCAATAACTATATATATTTTCAAAGCAGAAAGATGGTAGATACTATTAAGTTAAATACTTGTAACTAGAATACAAATGGAAAACCCGTCACACTTTATCTTTTGGTGTTGACAATATGGACACAACCATGGTGTCTTGGCCCATCAATCATGGATGATATATGCAGCCCATTCCAATAAATATATATTAATATATATCATGATTGAGGGGGCTGAAATGATGGAGTGAAGATCATGGAAAAAGCCACAATAACTGACAATACAAAGTGCCAAAAGCCAATTCAGAATATCCTAGTTACCATAGATAGTAGAAAATGTAATGAAAAAGGTTAATTGGTACAATACTAAGTCAGCTTTTTCTGAAACTTTAGCGATAAATCTTGTCTTATGTTAAATTAGAAAGGATCAAAAAGCAATTAGCAATGGGAATAAGTTAATAGTTATAAAAATTAAGAATTTGTAAAATGTGGCATGAGATGGCAATTAATTTTATTATTTCCAAACATTTAAAAATAGTAGAGCTTGCAAAAAACACAGTACAGAGCTAACAAAAAAAATTGGAAATGGGATAATAAGGTAAAGATAATTAAACCATTTATAATAAAAACAAGTCAACATACAAATTTAATGGCTAAATCTGCTTCTTTTCTTTCATTGTGAACCTATGTCTTATCAAAACCCTTTTATTTTTAAAAACCATTTTCTTTTATATTCCACAAATATTTTGTTTGTATTTTGAACCTGTATCCCTCAAGTCATTTCACCAAAGATATCCATATCATAGCTCAGACCAAGGGGAATATTGTGAAGAGAAGATAGTCCTATGTGATGAGTTTCATGATCAAAGAGGATAGTCCTTGTCCAATGCACATAAAAGAGACTTCAAGGATCAAATAGATTCATTAAAAAAGACTTCAAAGAAGGTTATGACAATTTATTTCTCCAAGGTGACAGTCTTGAATATGCATGAAAAGATAGCTACAGGCTTGTTGTGATAATGTTGGTGTTCACCGTTGAAGAGGGAAGACTTGAAGGACAGTCTTAATGACTATAGTAACAATAGAGGATCGCCATCATACATGAGGACAAAGCATGTAGATCCTATGGAAAGACCTTAGAGCATGAAGATCTAATGGAAAGATAACTATGAGCAAGTTGCATGGGAAAAGGTCACAAAATCATGATGAGGACAGTGAATCCTAAACAAAATATGACGAGCCTACCAAGCATTGATGATGAGTGACAATTCATAGTCCAAAGATAGAACATGTTAAGGACAGTATGATCACATGCCACAAATCACCATGAAATAATAAGGGATAGTTACAATCACATTACAATAGAAAAGCTAACCATGAGGTGAAAGGAGGATTGTCCTAATGAATTCATCACAAAAATGTAGATTCCAAAGGACAACCATGTAAGGAGATAGTCCTTACAATGAGTTAATAATTGGTGTCATGATAGCCTTTACAATGAATTATATACTTGCAATGCAGAAGGGACATCTTACCATTAAGAAGGGAAAAGACATGACAAAAGTTAATGAGGATAATCAAAACCTCAGATAAATAGAAGGCGGTGATTACAAAGTTTTTGAAGAAAGCAATAACATTTGCTAATAGGACAATCTCTTTAGATGACAGTCCTATTCTGAGCATTGGTAGTCATAAACACTTCTATATGAGGACAGTTTCCATATCAATGATATGGAAAATCATCAATTAGCATCATTGACAGTCAAGAAAAAGGCCAATATCAAATATTTTGAAGGAAAAAGAAAGTGACAGATGTTAATGATTCCATGACTGTCTATGACTTTGATTAAGACATCAATGGCTGTGTTTTAGGACTGTAGATGAGTTTGTGATAGTGAATGACTATAATATTCATGAATGACAATACCCATACATTTGAAAAGGTTGTGGAAAAGATAAAGAAAGAAAATAACCATGTAACTGAGGCTTATTAAAAGGTGCAGGTCTAAGACAAGATGAAAAATGACATCAAATATAAGATCTATGGTGGAATGAAGTAACAATCTTAGGACAGTGATATCACCATGCTAAGTGCACACAGCCCTATGACAGTCAATAAAAGCATTAAGAGGACACAGTTTGCAATACAAGAGACCAGCACTTTTTAGAAAAGACAGTCACCAATACTCGTGAATGAAGGAAAATTTTAACCAATCAGTGAATAGTCAAGGCACAAAGGGGACAATCTAATAAAGGACAGTCTTCACTTTCACTCAAAACATCTAATGGCAGTCACCAAGAGAATCGCCATGAACCAAATAAATGGACAATTCAAACAATGTTACAGTACATGACAAAGGGGCGGTCAAATGTGAGGATTAGTTTCAAAAAAAGAAGACAATAAGTTATTCATTGGAAAATATCTCAAAAAAAAAAATTGATGAGCATAAATGATAGAAACAATATGGGAAAGACAACCACTTCACCATACTAAGGGCAGTCCATTGATGAAAGGGAAAGGTATACCAAGATGACAATCATCATTTCAAACCTCATGGCAACCAAAAGGAATCATGATAGTCTCTTTTGAACATAACAATCACAAATCAAAGGCTCCAAATATGATGGCAGTAGGCTAGTAAAGGAAGGCAGTCATATGAGCAAGGAATTTTCAAAAAGAAGACCACAATCTATAAGAGGATAGAGTTCAAACAAGTTACAGTCCTTTAGTGAGTTAGGACAGTCCTTTAGTTGCATCATTAGTGTAAAGTAACTTTATTTTGTCCTCATGGCAGTGAAAGATAATTTAAAATTTGAATGGTTACTGTCACTTGGATATCATCAAAGTTAACAATGGCATTTACATATATATTCTTAGACAAAATAACCTCATTAATGCAAACAACCACTACAAAATCACTAACCTCATAGTGACTTGATTCCCATTCCTTGTCAAAGAGACTAGACCCTCATTTTGAGGCACAGTTAGATTGATCTCCATTTTTTATGATTATTGTCTCCTTAATGAACCTAACACAATGGCTTTAATGGAAATGCAACAAGCCAATATCCTTGAAACAAAACCATTGTCTCTTTGTTTCACTCTTGAAACTCTAGATCCCAAAGCATAATGAATTGAAACACTGTCCAAAGGATAGATTGCAAGGGTTTTGAATATGAAAAACTTTATTGCATAATGTTGCTTCCATAATACATAAAACACAACTCTAAAAGCAAAATTTTAAACTAAAAATGCATATCAAACACAAAATAAAACCCTAATGTGTGGGAATAAGGGAAAGAGCCTTCAAATGGACAAAGAAGATATTGATATGCAAGAACATGAAGAAAGAACACTCCCTTATTTTCCTTCTACAACTCAGAAATGAAATAAAGCAACCCCATGAAGATGGAAAAGTGTATAAAAGAGGAAAATGAAACAACCAACTCATCAAATGAAGATTGAAAATGCTCATAAATTTTTCCCCATGATCTTAGCTGAATGAAACTCAGATAGAAACATTGCAACCTTTCTCTTCAAATCAATAAACAGTAGAGAAGGCATCCATCTTGGAATGGTAAAAGCAGCAAGTAAGGGTTTTCCTCTCAAAACTGAAACTTTCCTCATGAGCCCATGTTGTTTCAGTCCTTTTTCCAAAAAAAATTCCCATGCAAGTTTCCCTCCTTTCTTGCAAAAAAAATAAAAATTAACTTTATCACTTGCTCATTTGATGAAGACCATTAAAGGATAAAAATGTCTTTGTATAATGTTTTACCATAGAATATCATTTATTTGCCAAATATATAATACAAAAAATTAATATATAAATATAATACAAAATATAATTAATATATTATATATATATATATTTAATATAATAGTAATACAAATTAAATTATATATAATATAATTATATTTATTATTATATTTAATAGTATATATAGGTTATATTATTATTATATATTGAATTCTATAATAAAAATTATTAAATATAAATATAAATTTATTATAATTAATAATTAATAATTAATATATTCTTATATAGAACAAATTAAATTAATATATAAAAAATATGATAGTTTAATTGATCTTCAAAGAGATTAGGAAAAAGAAAGAGAGATAGAGGGGGAGACAATTCTATATAGAGAGAGGAATATATAATAACACTTGCACCTAAAGGAGCTTCAAGGATT